>CAKAOI010051070.1:0-12196 GCA_916701655.1 Sebastiscus albofasciatus
GAAATTCAGGTGTCAAAGCAGCAAACATCAGCAAACAGAGTGAAACACAGGAGAGGTAAAGGTATACAAAAATTATAAAAACAATAATATAGATATAAAAGAGACAGAGTGAATGGGTGAACATAGTGTGTGCAGTCTGTCAATAAATAAATGTAGTATGTACAATAAATAAATGTAATATGTACATATGTGCAGTCTATAAAGTGGTATATAGGATGTATAGTGTAAAGTAAGTGTAAAGTGCGCTAGTGGTTAGAGTCCAAGATGTATCTGGTTATATATATATATATATATATATATATAAACTATCATAAGGAGAGTGCAATATGTTTAGACAGTGCAATATGTTAAATAGGGACAGTGCAATATGTTGCATCTGTGTAATTTTGGGCTATTGTCTGTGCAATGTGGGCAAAACGGTAGACGGTGCAGTGCACTACCTAGGTGCAATACCTGCCATGGTGTGTGAAACTGTTTCCCTGTCTTGTGTGGAATCGTTTAATATTGTTGTTGATGTTGTTTTAATTTAGTGTTTGTAACTGCAGTTGGACGCAGTCCAGGAAAAATGACCCCACGGGGGCATTAAAAATATATCTTATCCTATCTTATCTTATCTTATCTTATCTTATATATGGAGTCAGTAATCAGTAATAGAGTTAGAAAAGGTGGGATCTTATTTAAATTCGGGCTGTCAATCGATTAAAATATTCAATCATGATTAGTCGCATGATTGTCCATAGTTAATTGTGATTAATCACAAATTAATCACACATTTTCTATCTGTTCAAAATGTACCTTAGAGGGAGATTTGTCAAGTATTTAATACTCTTATCTACATGGGAGTGGGCAAATATGCTCGCTTCAGTTAAATGTATGTATATATTTGTTAATGGAAATTTCTCACCAATACACAGCTCGAAAGAATTTGAATAATTAAATAATTAGATTTTGTGATGACTGGACAGGTAAATGCTTGTAGTCTTAAAACTGCCCCTGATCATTACTTTGTATGCAGATGATTTGGTTAGATTGTTTTCCTGGAGTGCTGACCTTTAGCGTCTTTTCAGTGTAAGGCCACTCTTTCCTGAATTTGACTACCAGGTGTTTTAAGAGAGGTCAAATGTCTGAATCAATATTGTGTACACAATTTCATGGATGATTGTTACAGGCTACTGTTGCTTGTGATAACACCTTTTGCAGAAATTTCACACATGTCTAACTGATGTCAGGGTCTGCCTGTTCAGGGCTTACTGTATATGTAACAATTGAATAGGTTCACGTAAAATCCAGCTAAATGGTACAACAGTCACACCTGCTGCCAAAATGATGTAACTGCAATGGGTAGAAAAAACAAGGATTTTTTGGCAATCCTCAGCCGACAGAAGGACCCCTGGGATAACATCTCTTCCTTCCTGGCCTTCGCTGGGTATATAGTATGTTTTATATAATAAAGGGCGTTGCCCCGCCAGTTACTCCAACACAAAAACATAAATTCCCTGTACTTATGCATGACACTGACGCAGAGGTTCAGTTTCAGCTACACCACCTGGATAAAGTGGCTGCTCTCCAAACTCAGGTGTTGTCTTTAATTACACAAACAGGTTTAAATGGGATTAGTCATTTATGTGATGTCAGATCAGCATTAACAACATATTTTATTGACGGATCTGGATCTCTTCATCATCCCTTTTATTATATAAAAAATAGCATTTAATCCACAGGTTTTTGTGCATCTATGCAAAACATTATTTCTATGTGTAGCTCTAGACTTGTTTCAAAATTGCACAAGATACATGCCAATTGCATACAATTCAAAAAATCCAGGGTATGCTTTTAATTTGGGTTAATCAGACAGGCTCAGTATCCAGCTTCATATCTCAAACCACTCTGCACATGACAGACAAAATCAAAGGGACCCCCCTCAGTGCATTGACCTTTGGGCAAGAAAGAAAAACAGGTGAAGTGGTGAAACTGGGAGAGACAACGATTGGGAAGACTCATCCACTTCCAACCTACCAGTGGCATTAATTATCTAGAACAGACCGCCATCGTGTGGCCTTTTAATGTTAGTAAAACCTCAACATGGAAACTCATCTCTACAGAGGTAAAACTGAACATTGGTGGTGGCGGCTGCAGCAACAGCAGCACCTAGTGGACTTTTGAATGTACTGCACATCAGCAGGGGCAGCTGCATTTATTACAGCAGGTAATGATGGAAAAATGTTATTGTAGAAAAAGATTTAAATTTTTGTCTCTGCATTGCTTAGTGCAGCAATTGTATAATCTGGTTTGCAATGAACTATTAATAATTTTAGGTTTATTTAGAAAAATATTCTATACAAGTCCTCACGCAAGTAGCAAAGTAGAGGTAGTAAATTAGAGGTATAACTGAGGAGACAATTGAGAACAGCATTAAACCTTTATTTTCCCCAAATACTATACAACATGGGGTACAAACCACGTGTTGTTTCATTTATACAATAATGAATCTTTGTCAGTGTTTTAAAACAAAACTGCATCATAATGTTTTGTTTTTACTAACCGATCCCTCCCACATGCACACACACTAAATAAGATTCAGTGGAAAAAATGTTTAATAGTGAGTAAAATACATTGAAATCCCTTCAAATCAAGCAACACGTTTTATTACATTCAAATATGCAAACATAGAATATAACTTTTATTTCTTCCTTTTTCAGTCAAAATGGAATTATTTGATTTTTAATACATATTGCTTCTATACAAATATACATTGGGATGTACAAGACCACAGGATATTTGAACAGTGTTATCCGATCCTACATCATTCATGGACATATTCCTGTGAGATAACATTACTGGCTTGACCTTGAAATGACACTGAATTATATTATGCACATCATTAATAGAGAGTCCAAGCGGAATATGTTTGTTAGCACAGTTTTATCAGTCAGTCAAACATAAACTGTTGATGGTAGGAAGCTCACAGGATAACATATATGAAGAGAGCCATGATGGCAGCGCTGATCAAACCGCAGATGGGAACCGTGACGAACCAGGCGATGAAGATGTTCCTGAACAGACGCCAGTCGACTGATTTCCTGGAGCGCAGCCATCCCACGGCCACCACGGATCCCACCTGTATTCGCATGATATGAAAGTCAGTTGTGACCATTGAGTTTCCTTGAGTTTACACATGCTCAAAGCTGAACCTAAATTTGATTATCATATTCATCTACTTAGGTGGACGTTTCATTACCTTGCAGTGGGTTGTGCTGACGGGAAGACCAACATTGGATGCCACGACAACTGTGAGTGCTGAAGCTAGCTCAATGCTGAACCCACTAAATTGGAAGAAAATGTGTTAATATCAGTCGGCAACTCCGAGGACTGAAAAGTGAAGCCAATGCGGAAGTGCCTTAAACCTGCATTCTTTCTAATAGCCAGATTCAATCGCAAGTTTCAAGTCTTCTTCAACACAACATGATGCTCATTTAGTGAATTATGGTCCCATTTAGAGTCGACTAGACCAGAGGCCCACTTCCGATTGTTAAAAAAATCTCCGAGGACCACCTTCCCAAAAATTGCTCAATTTTGTGTCACTGCATCTGTGACATATATGTCTATAAAGGGGAGACTCATTCACATATTTTGAGGTCAGAGGTCAAGGGACCCCTTTGAAAATGGACATGGCAGTTTTTCCTCACCAAAATTTAGTGTAACTTTGTTGCGTTATTTAGCCTCCTTCCCGACAAGCTAGTATGACATGGTTGGTACCGATGGATTCTTTAGGTTTTTAAAGTTTCATGTGATACCTAGCTTTAAAAGTGAGCCCGCTATAACCTCTGAAATACAGAATAGCGGTTAATATAACCATTTGGCAGCACCTCCAAGGCCCACTAGGCGGCTCTCTGCGGCCCACCAGTGGGCCCCGGCCCAGTGGTTGAGAATAGCTGGACTAGACCATAAAGTAGGGGATGCTTTAGGGCGTGGCTACCTTGTGACTAACAGGTCGCTACCACGGCGTTGTCCGGTCTGGGAGTTGTTTGTGTTTTCGTCTTATAACTCTAACCCTTTCACAGTTTGTTTTTAGTTTATGAAAGCTAGTCATAACCTTTTGGTCGCCTAAAAATGTCTTATTCAGCGTTCGGTTGTACTTAGCTCCACCCTGTCACTTCTGGTTGCAAAAAACCAAGATGGCGACGGCCAAAATGCCAAATCAAGACTTCAAAATGGCAGTCCACAAACCAATGGGCGACGTCACGGTGATTATTTCCACTTCTTATATACAGTATATGGTTAGTATGCTTTTACTATCAGATATATCAGAATTTGAGTTGTTGTAGGATATAACTGTGTGGCATACCTGGAGGGTGTAATGGGTGTAAGGTCTTTGCCCATGGTCTGCATCACTCTTCGTCCCCACACCCAGAGTCCAGCGCAGATGCCCACTCCGCCGTAAAGAAGCAACCAAATGGGCGTCGGTTGGTTGGTCACCACGGAGCCGCTCTCATACAGAAGCCAGAGTGCCACCAGTGGACCAATCGCATTGCTAGTGATAAAAAACAGCTTATGTAACTACTCTGAATGAATGAACAGCGCGTATATATATTCCTCGGGATAAAACCACCCTCGCCTACCTGACGTCGTTCCCTCCGTGAGCAAAGGAGCCGAAGCACGCTGTGAGTATCTGCAGGAACTGGAAAAGCAAGGAGACGGCCGGTTGGTCGACCTCCAGCTCATCTTCTTCCACAGCGAGGTCCTTGCCAGCTTCAGTTTGAGTCACGGTCTCTTCCTGGACTGTACTCCCGTTGGTCACTGTTGAGGTGTAGCTGCTGCTACTGCCCACCCTCGGCCTTCCCTGCAGCCCTCCATCCAGGTCCTTGTATTTAGGATCTCCTTGAATGCCATAAATCGCCATGGTGTAGGAGGTGTAGCTGTTGTTCCTCCTGATGGGCCGCTCCTCTGTATCACTGTCGCCAATGCAGTCGCCAACTTTAGCCACGTGAAGCTTGTGTAGCAGGTCTTTGTACAGGCCTGAATCTTTGTGGATCGTGTGGGAGCGTCCACTGTGAGGATCAGTGATCATCATGGGGCCAAAAGTGCCATTCAAACCTATGAAAACAAATAGTTTATCGTAATTCAATTGGTGAACTTTGTCAGAATTACTTGTTTATATATACAGTATATATTTATATATATATATATATATTATATGGTTATATCAGTGGGCAATTCCGGTTCTGAAAAGAGAAGCCAATGCTGAAGTGCCTTAAACTTGTATTCTTTCTAACAGTCAGCAGGGGGCGACGACTCTGGCTGCAAAAAGAAGTCTGATTGTATAGAAGTCTATGAGAAAATGATCCTACTTCTCACGTGATTTATTACCTCAGTAAACATTGTAAACATGAGTTTATGGTCTCAATCGCTAGTTTCAAGTCTTCTTCAATACAGCATGATGTTCATTTAGTAAATTATGGTCCCATTTAGAGTCAGATAGACCATAAAGCAGGGTATGCTTCAGGGCGTGGCTACCTTGCGATTGACAAATCGCTACCACACCGTTGTCCGGTCTGGGAGTTGTTCATGTTTTCATCTTACAACTTTAAGCCTTTCACGGTGTGTTTTCTGTGTTTTCAGTTCATGAAAGTTAATCATGACCTATTTGGTCGCCTGAAAATGTCTTATTCAGCATTGGTTTCAACAAACCACTTATGGGTTATATAGTATATAGTAGAGATTTACAAAGTCAGATAAAGCATAAATTAGGTAATTCATTAATTTCTCACCATTAATGATATCCAAGTCTTTGGTTTCCATGTCATTGTTGTCCAAATCTGCTTCCTCTGAGCCTCCAAGTTTGAAAGCCACCTTCTGACTGTCTGCTGGAGGAGTCTGGGGTTCACGAGGAGTTGAGGGCCGCTCTGCTGGCGCTGGTTTGCTGGGGTTGTTCTCCATTAGTGGAGTTTCACAGGGAGCATCCGCTGTTTCTCCTGAAGTACATTATAGTGTTCAACTGAGATCAAGTAAGTCATTTTAGGCAAGGTTTATATAAGCTTGTTTGTGTAAGACAAAAACTCCATGATTTAAAGAGGACCTATTATGCTTTTGTGCTTTTTCCCATTCCTTTAGTGTTTTATATAGTTTTTTGTGCATGTAAAAGGTCTGCAAAGTTACAAAGTCCATGCCAAAGGGAGTTACTCTCCCCCCCAGAAACGCCTTGCTTGAAGTCCTGCCTTTTCTTCCTTAACATGGTGATGTCATCAAGTAACAAATTTGTGTAATACCTGCCTACCCGGAGGAGGAGCTCAAACAGAGTGTTTCAGACAGAGGGTGAAAAGGGGTGCTGCAGCACAGCCGGTATGAGAAAAATTAAGCATTTTTTTTTTAACATTAAAGCATCTAGTAGAAACCCATGATAGGCCCTCTTTAAAGCATTTATTGTGTGTGTGTACAATAAGCATAAAATGTGTTTTCATTCAAAATGCATTCGTGAGTGGAAGTCTGATAAGATTTACTCACGTTTGATTTTCTTCTTGAGGTACGGACAGACAACGAACCAAACGGCCAAAGCTGTGACGAAGGCACAGCCCAGTGCAATGCACAGTGTACCCCACCACGGCACCCTGTCAAAACCCAACACTACGCACACGAGACAGGGACATGAGAGAGAACGCTGTCTCAGATAAGGAGAAACAGAAACTTAACTGCTTCTTTCATTCACTCACAACTGAAAAAGCTGCTCCTTTCAAAATAGTGAGAAAAGAAACTGTTAATACTTACGTGTACATACTGTTCAGCCTACTTTTAGAAACATTGGGCCATCTAATAGTTCTCTGACGTATGGTATCATGTAATAGTTCCAAGTAAATAAAAGTGATCATTTTTCCACAGTAACCACACCTCTTCTTGTCATGGGTTGTGGTTTCAAAGGCCTGCTCCGATGTCTCACTACGCTCTTACAGACAACAGTATCAGCATGATTACACACTCCTCCAACCAGATAGTGTTCAGAAGACCAGTTGTGTTGCCCAGTGATAATATGCCCTCTATACCAACACAGGAAAGCTAAACTGCCGTTACTGTAACTGCTAGAATTAGATGGCTTAAGGTGGGTTAGTATGACAATTTTGAATTTTTCCTCACAAACACAACTTACCTGTTAACAACAAATAAAAAGCCGCACAGTAAAAGCAGTGGCTTTCATTACCAACATGGATGTGAAGCCACAAACATTGTTGATTGACACAAAATGATGGTCTTCTCTGTATTCTCTGTGTCAGAAAATAAAATGTTGGCTGGAACATGTGTGCAGTATCAGTGTGAGAAGTGCACTCTGCTGTGCTACGCTGTAATTTTGCATAGCAGGAGTTATGGTGAGTTATATCTCTTGACCCACACACACCAGGCCAGTTGACTTCTCGATAAGTTCAATCCTGCAAATGAAACAAAAAGGAGTGGAAATCGTCCATTTAATAGTTGTATCTTTCTCAAATTCCCATTCAACTGGTTTTACTTTATTCCTGTTGTGTTTGGTGGCTTTTAGTCTTCTGCAATCAAGTCCTAATTAGTGTCTGAAATCTAAATATCAGATAGAAACATCAGGTAGATACAGTTTTGGCTGATGAAATAATGTCCAAAGTGACCAAAACAATCTGAAATCTTTTAAATTACATGGTTCCTCATTGTTTTGTCACCTACTTCATCCTAAGAAGACTGTCGTCAACTCTCCTCTGTGTCTCCTGTGACATTTATTCAGACCACATCTCGCTCCAGGGATTTCAACAGCTGCTGTGTGAGTCAAAAGAAGCATGGTGTGTAGTAGTGTGTGGTAGTGTGTGGGTGTGGTACTCACTTGGTGCTCCTGTGAACATGATGGAGAAGAGGTTGACGCCCACAGTGATGCCGTAGAAGATGGGAAGAGCTCTGAGACCGTTGGGTACGGGGTCAGCCTGCGGAGATCAGTAGATGAGCGCAGGAGTGGTTAGCAGTTCCAACAAAGAGACATTTCCCGCTCTAAACTACCTTTGGCTGGGAACCACTGGACTAAACTACCTAACAGTGTGTAACAGTATGTATATACTGCTCGAGCACTGAAAATCTAATAATGTATACAACAATATCAGTCACAGGAGCCAGTTTTCTGCAGAATAAGTACTTTTATTTATAATATGTTAACTACATTTTGATAATAGTACCAATGTACTTTTATGCAAGTATCATTTTGAATGCAGGACTTTTCCTTCTAATGGAGTATTTTCATATTGTGATACTAGTACTTTAACTTATGTTAAGGGATCTTAAAGGAACAGTGTGTAACATTTTGGTTGCTCTATTAGCAGAAATTAAGTATAGTATTCATAACTATATTTTCATTAGAGTATAATCACCTGAAACTAAGAATCGTTGTGTTTTTGTTAGCTTTAGAGGGAGCGGGTCCTCTTCACGGAGTCCGCCATGTTGCTCCGCCAGGTTTCTACAGTAGACCAGAACGGACAAACCAAACACTGGCTCTAGAGAGAGCCTTTCGCATTTTTACTTTACCTGAAGGCCACCATAGTTTTCCGACACACTTGTGAAACTGCGGTAACGTGAGCTGCAGAGTGCAAAACCATTGTACCACCAGCCGCCGCCTGACTTCTGTTGCTCGTAAAGTTGTATTATTATGGCAAGGCATTGCCACAGTTGGCGGCTCACGTTACCGAAGTCTTGGAAAGGGAGGAGTAATTAAAGGGGTACTCAGTTGGTTGCAATCTGCAACCACACCACTAGATGCCACCAAATCCTACACACTGTCCCTTTAACACTTCCGCCATCACTGATGACTTCAAATTACACTTATCAACCATGTACACTTGTTAGCGTTAGGCTTACCTTGTTCAGAATGAATCTGCGAACAAAATAGAAGAGAATCCCGGACATGATGCCCGACAGCACAGGTGACAGGAACCAGGATGCCACTTTGGACAGCAAAAGACATTTGAAAGAAGTTTAATTAATTAGCTTTTAGTGACGCTTGTATTTCAGATTTAACAGAAACATGTTTTAAAGAGGACCTATTATGCTTTTGTGCTTTTTTCCCTTTACTTTAGTATGTTAGTTATATATAGTTTTTTGTGTGTGTAAAAGGTCTGCAAAGCTACAAATCCCAAAGTCCACCCCCACAGAAACACTGAACTGCCTGAAACGCTTTGATTGAAGTCCCGCCTTTTCTTCCGTAACATGGTGATGTCACCAAGTAACACATTTGCATTATACCTAGTTAGCGGCTAGTTTGGCCCTCAAACAAAGCTAGTGAGAGTGGAGCTGGAGCGGAGTCTGAAGAGTTTGGTTTGGTTGACCAATCACAACAGAGACAGAGACAGAGGATGAAATAAGGTGCTGCAGCACAGCCTGCATGAGACAAATAACGCACTTTTTGAATCATTAAACCATGTAAACATATTCTAGTAGAAACCCAAAATACAAGTATGAACCTGAAAATAAGCATAATAGCTCCTCTTTAAAATGTGGGGAACAACAACAACAACATAGACTCACCAATGCGCAGTAGCTCCATCCATTTGACCCCTTGGTGACCTCTGGCTACCATGGAGAAGCCAATTGTGGCTCCAACAATACAGTGGGTTCCAGAAATGGGGAGCTTCAGGAATGATGCAGCCAGCTGCCACACAGCAGAGCCTGTGGGACAAAAACATGAGCAAGACCAGTTCTCACAATCAGAAAACTCACAAGTCAAATATCTTCTTTACTTAATCTTCATTGCATCATTCCAGTAAGTTAAAACAAGGAATTTCTATGTCACATACGTACCACACATCGCACTGATCGATCCTGCCATCAGGACGTGTTCAGAGCCGTTGTACATCTGGACGTCAATGATCCCTTTTCGGATGGTCTCGCTGACTTTGGCCCCCAGCAGCACTGAGCCAACCGTCTCAAAGATGGTGGCCAGGATGCAGGCCTGACGCAAGGTGACCACTCCGGAGCCCACCGCCGTACCGAAGGAGTTGGCCACATCGTTGGCCCCCACAGAGAAAGCCAGGATGAAGGCAATGATGAAGCCAACCACCAACAGCCACAAGTAGCCCGTCATGGTAGTTTGAGTGGCCAGAGCCATGGTAGTGGCAGCAGCCAGGGTTGCTAGTGTAGTTGTATCCATCACTACTCTTAAATTAATTTAATTAAAACAATCAGAGTTTAAAAAAAAAAGCCAATTTATTATGGTTTGATGGTGACTTATGAGGTAATTTGTGTTTATAAATAAATTTCTACCGCAAAATGTATTAAAGAGCCCCTTAGTTCAGTTCTAAAAGCGCTAAAAGGGAAGAAATCTAAATGTATTGCTAGCTAGGTATGTAGGGTTTGTCTGTAGGCTTCATCATAATATGACAGGATATAGAGACGGGAGAGACGTCCATTGTGACAGCGAGCCTCTGATGACTGCAAAAAACACATAAATACACAAGTTAGAGGTTAATACTTCTCATGTACTGGTTGACACACAAAGTGGCGTTACATATTAACAAGCCTAAAACTAGCTGACGAGACCAAACAGCGTGCATCCTTTTGTTCTGCGGGCATGATTTACTGTGCTGTGGCAGAGGGAAGTGGTTATGATAGAGTGTTTTATATCAGTCATTACTGGGGTGGGCCACATTAAAGTTCAGCATCAAATTGCTATAGAGCATAACATTACTGTAGAGTTATCTGTCTGAGCAGGAGGCTATGGAAAGCTAAGTCAATCACAACATAAGATAAAGTATATAATGGAATTATTTTCATGACAAAAACAGGAAGAAGGCCTTCATAAATTATGCAACATACAAGGTTTTATAAGCATTCGTTTCCCCCAGATACTAAAGAATACTCATATTATAAGGGTTGTTAGTGTGAATTTGCTACCCAGTGTTATTGTTATGGTCCTTATTTCCATAGGGACTCATGTTGGAGATATGGCTGTAGGCCTACAACAGTGCCTTAAAGGGGAGCTTTAGCGCTCTAGTTTTGGGATTTGGGAGAGAGTTGTTCATGTTTACTAATAATGTTTGGACTATTTTGGAACATAGGAATGTATGAATTTTGAAAATGAGCGTGTTACCCTTTAACGTCACTGGGGTCCTGGGGTGTTTTAAAGGATTTTCTACGATTTTGGACCAACAATAGCTAATATTTGAATGAAATAAATTAAGTCTGTCAAAGTTCACAACACAAATTTGTTTTAATGCCACTAATTTCTTTAATGCATTAACGCAACTTGTGATTTGTAGGTTGTAGCGGATTCAGTTTTAAAGCTAGACTGAAGATACTGGTATCATATGAAACTAAAACACCTAAGGAATCCATTGGTATAAACCATGTCGCATTAGCTTGTCAGGAAGGAGGCTCCAAAAATAATGCTCCGAACTTGCGCTACATTTTGGCGAGGAACAACTGGCATGGCCATTTACAAAGGAGTCCCTTGACCTCTGACCTCATATTATGTGAACGAAAATGGGTTCTATGAGTACCCACGAGTCTCCCCTTTACAGACATGCTCCCTTTATGATAATCACATGCAGTTTGGGGCAAGTCATAGTCAAGTCAGCACACTGACACACTGACAGCTGTTGTTGCCTGTTGGGCTGCAGTTTGCCATGTTATGATTTGAGCATATTTTTTATCCTAAATGCAGTACCTGTGAGGGTTTCTGGACAATATCTGTCATTGTTTTGTGTTGTTAATTGATTTCCAATAATAAATATATACATACATTTGCATAAAGCAAACATATTTTGCCGACTCCAATGTTGATAGGAGTGTTAAATACTTGACAAATCTCCTTTTAAAGTACATTTGAACAGGAAAAAATGTGGTTTGCTTGTGGTGATGAATGAACCTACAGAGAATTATCACCCAACTCAACACCCAACAAGATCTACGGAGCGTTTCAGCTCATTGTTTTGGTCTTACAAACTACAAATGTATTGTTTTGGTTCACTCTCACTGGTGTCATTAACCTCAAAGCTCAAAATAAACCCACTGTACAGTACGCTAACTGCACAGCACAAAACAGCAGAAAGACAAAGTTAGCATCTAGTGTGTAATAAATATACATACTGTACATACAATTGCATAAAGCAGCATATTTTGCCCACTCCCATGTTGATAAGAATAAAAATGACAAATCTCCTTTAAACAAACAAAAAATGTGATTAATTGTGATTAGCTATGGACA
>CAKAOI010051070.1:12216-26351 GCA_916701655.1 Sebastiscus albofasciatus
CAATAAATATATGTAAAAATTACAATAAATATATGTAATAATTACAATAAATATATGTAATGATTCATTACAATAAATATATGTAATGATTTATTACAATAAATATATGCAATGATTCATTACAATAAATATATGTAATGATTAATTACAATAAATATATGTAATAATACATTGCAATAAATATATGTAAAAATTACAATAAATATATGTAATAATTACAATAAATATATGTAATGATTCATTACAATAAATATATGTAATGATTTATTACAATAAATATATGCAATGATTCATTACAATAAATATATGTAATGATTAATTACAATAAATATATGTAATAATACATTGCAATAAATATATGTAAAAATTACAATAAATATATGTAATAATTACAATAAATATATGTAATGATTCATTACAATAAATATATGTAATGATTTATTACAATAAATATATGCAATGATTCATTACAATAAATATATGTAATGATTAATTACAATAAATATATGTAATAATACATTGCAATAAATATATGTAAAAATTACAATAAATATATGTAATAATTACAATAAATATATGTAATGATTCATTACAATAAATATATGTAATGATTTATTACAATAAATATATGCAATGATTCATTACAATAAATATATGTAATGATTAATTACAATAAATATATGTAATAATACATTGCAATAAATATATGTAAAAATTACAATAAATATATGTAATAATTACAATAAATATATGTAATGATTCATTACAATAAATATATGTAATGATTTATTACAATAAATATATGCAATGATTCATTACAATAAATATATGTAATGATTAATTACAATAAATATATGTAATAATACATTGCAATAAATATATGTAAAAATTACAATAAATATATGTAATAATTACAATAAATATATGTAATGATTCATTACAATAAATATATGTAATGATTTATTACAATAAATATATGCAATGATTCATTACAATAAATATATGTAATGATTAATTACAATAAATATATGTAATAATACATTGCAATAAATATATGTAAAAATTACAATAAATATATGTAATAATTACAATAAATATATGTAATGATTCATTACAATAAATATATGTAATGATTTATTACAATAAATATATGCAATGATTCATTACAATAAATATATGTAATGATTAATTACAATAAATATATGTAATAATACATTGCAATAAATATATGTAATGATTCATTACATATATTTATTTAGATAGATTTAATTAGTAATGAACATATTTGACTTAAAGACTTAATGTGTCAGTGTAGCAACTAAATGTGTCCGTGTAGCAACATTCAACAGGTTCACTGTGAAGTGAGCGCCTCTAAAATTCCAGTTGCGTAGTAAAATCACAAATAAATCCGCTTAAAATTTTAAAAAAGCTGTGAATAATTGGCCTGTTTTAGAAAACAGAGGTATGTTAATCTCCTTAGCTGCTGTTGCATAATTCAAATGGAGCCACAACACAGAAAAGAAAAAGGAAAATAGAGGGAAACACTTACATGTGAGACCAAAGTGGAAGTTTTGCTCTGCTTGTTTGGGTCCTGCTGCTCTGGTTGGTCCTCCTGCGAGCTGTGAGGTGAGAGGGAAGCAGCCTGGTGATAAAGTGAGAGGATGTGGTCAGAGGAGGTTTATATATTGAGCTGGTGGAGAACACGCCTCTCCAGTCCAGTCATGAGACCACTGCTGCCCTAAAGCTAATGTTTAGCTTGTTTGTTGGCAGAGAGGAATAATTATTATGTTGCTTTGCTGCATATGAACCTGGAAAATCCCCCAAATTATCTTTTTTTCCTCAGCACCAAGGAGACACACAAATGTTTATTGTTTTGCCTAAATATATCTTCTTGTTCTCCCCAAAGAAACATATTTCAGGCTACAGTGTGTTTATGGTAATCATTGCAGTTTATTATTGTAGCTTAATATTCCCATAATAT
The DNA here is from genome assembly GCA_916701655.1 of Sebastiscus albofasciatus. NCBI lineage: Eukaryota > Metazoa > Chordata > Actinopteri > Perciformes > Sebastidae > Sebastiscus > Sebastiscus albofasciatus. The sequence continues at coordinate 14,198 of CAKAOI010051070.1, forward strand.
TCCTGGATACTATGTATAGTTTGACTTATTTTGTGTAGATATAAATAATAAAGAGAAATGCGCATGTGCAGCTTTTAGACTAATGACCAAAATCTGTCAATTAGGAGCAGATCTTTTTTTTTTAATGCTTTCTTTATTGAACACATGCTCATTTACAGAGGTACAAACAGATGCAATTGAAAAAAAGACAAAAGACAAAACTAAAATAATTACATGTACACTTCATAATCAATAATATAATCATATTATATTAATTTAATAAAGGACTTACTGACTTTTTTGTTTTTAACACTGGGCTGTGCTATATTGTTTGAATTAATTGCAGGAGAGTTGGCATGGTTCCTGATCACTTTTTGTTATGAATATGACATTTTTCCAAAAATAACAAATTATTGTATGATATACAGAATGTTGTTTTTTAATACCTTGACTAAAATATACATCAAACATATTCATTTTAACATTCATCTTAAGTTTCTTTTGTAGAAAATTGTCAATCCAGAACATTCTTGTATACAGTATAAACAGTAAAATAAAAAAAGATGGGAATTCACACTAATAATCAATATCCAGCTTATGTAATATCTTGAAAGACACTTCCTTAAGTTTGTTATTGATACAGTATTTTTCCCAAATTTCCCAAGCATTCTCTCATTGTATATCCTCAAATACAAAACATCTAGATGAAGGAACAGAAACATGAGTGTGTTCCTAATTTTCTGGTCAGATCACTTCTCTTGCAGTACCAGGGTTTTGTAGAAGTATAAGGACACTTGCTGGTACAGCATCGAAAACAACAGCAAACTCCTTTGGTTTTACAGGCATTTTGAATTATCAAGAAATTCTTTATAAGATAATAAATAACCATTTTTATTGAGTAATCGTGAGGAGCTGATCTGATGCATTAAAATGACCACAAGTGATGATCTTTTAATTTAAATGACAACATGGCCTCCACTCTACTGCCACCTACTGGCCAAGCCTGATATTACAAGGGTATAAACATTTCTCCAGTTTTCATCCATCCAACAACTTTGTGTTGAAGTTTGTAATATGAATTGCAGCCTGGGGTTGTTTCATACACTTATCATACACTTGTATAAAACGTCCTATCCTCTTTGTCCACCTCTCTCTACATGGATATCAATGTTAAAGAATCCCCCTCACAGAAGACTTGAAGCTTGACTTGGACTTGCAGAAAATGACTTGTGAGCATCTCTGCTTTTTATTTCATGAACATATACTTTGTATACTTATAGTTCTTAGCCAACGATTTATGTATTACATAAAGAGACTTGCTCCTTTTGCTATTTCACTTGATGATTTGTGATGAGATTTAAAAAATGTATAAAATGTGTTGTTCTCTCGTGCCTCTACGGTGAACACTTAATCCAAAAAGTACAGCTACAAGCCAAGCATTCTTTTCTGTAGGCCTATCAGGCAAGAATACTTAATTATACTTTTATTAAGTATATATTGATCAAAAGATTAAGTAAGTAGGCCCATAAACTAAATATACTGAGACTTTTCTGTATACTTGTCAGTATAAACCAAGTATACTTAGACTTTTAAGTATACTTAGTCTTTTATGTATACTTGTCAGTATGAGCCAAGTATACTTAAGTATACTTTTGTTTCTCTGATAATTACATAAAAAGTAAACTGAAAGCAGACTCTCTTATTTTAAGTTCAAAAGAAGGATACTAATAGCACACTAGAATAAACTGGATTTTGGTAATGGGAGTGGAGTGTGTAGTTAAGCAGAACGTGAAGCAACGGTCTAAAACAATGTTACTGATCAACCTGTTATTCACCAGTCACCATGTCACTCTCCTGAGGAACTCTGTCAGGCCGCTGTCACCGTCAGCAGAATCAACTCTTTTCTGACCTGCTACACTGCCTCCAAATCTGCTGATGAGTTCCTCTTCATTACTCATTTATTGAGTGTCCGTTGGATGATGTCAACCCGTGCACACAAACGCTACCTGTGTGGAATATGTTGACCTCTCCAAAAGCATGTGACAAGTGCAAAATGGAAGTGAGTCACAACTGTGCTGAACAGAAATGACTATGGAAGCAGTCGGCACACTTTTAACCTGCACCGCACAGGGCCGGCTTTAGGCGTAGGCCGTATAGGCGGTTGCCTAGGGCGCCACCTCCTGGATGGGCGCTGTTCGCCCTCTAAAAAACATAGTAATAAATAGTAATAATTTCTAAAGCCTGGAAACAGAGACCTGAGTAGGTGCAGAAGTCTAGTTTCCTCTCAGAGCACTTGAATTACAATATGCTGAAAGGTTATTATGGATTTTTTGTCCAATGATGCCAACAACTTTCTGCCTACTGCAGGTTTAAATATATATAAACACTGTTTCCATGTTTTGTTCTATTGTTAAAAGAACAACAAACATATAACGTTGAGTTTTTAATTAAAAAAAAGAGATTTTTAGATATTTGCAGAGACTTCAAACCCGATTCTTTCAGCATTGTTTTCTAATTGAATGGGATTTTTCCATTTCTAAGAGTTTGGGTTTTTTCCCACTGAGCAACCTTATCCTGTAGGAGAAATTGGTGTGACGTTATGTCACTTAACTATGTTGTAATGTTTGTAAGGGTTTGTTGTCTATTAAGATATTCCAGTTGAGGTTACATGAAAACTGCATTAACAGCAATTCCGCACCTAAACAGGCAGTATTAACAGGCGCATTTAATATCATATTCACCTTTAGGTTGAATACAGCTGCCAGTTAAGGATTGTGAACTCCCAACCCAACAGTCAGTATTTAAACAATTATCCCAGATTGCTACCTTTGATCATTTATATATGAAGAGGTTGAACAAAACCTTGGAAATGAATCATACACTCCCTCCACAACAGAGACACAGTCCTTCCATGCAATCATGTTCTCAAGAGATTAGAGCCGCAATTTAAATTATTTACTAAATGCTTCGTGCCGTGTTGACAGTGATCTAACGTTTGACAGAAGAGACAAAATGCACGAACTTTCCCAGAGAGCTCGGCCAATTTTCTGTACCGTGATGCGTCCTTAATTACCACTGCCGCAGTCAAATTGAGTTAAATGTTGTTTTCTATCATGTTTGAGGTATTCAGAATCGCAATTATCTTTTATTGTCGCCTCAAACAACAATGTGCATTTGTTTTGCAGCAGCTTGAGAAGCTTTTTCTCTTAACATTCTCATGGTCATGTTGAACTCCCACTGTCACCTCAGTTGTACTCAACAACAGCGCCCAATAGCTGAACACATTTCATTTATTCTACACAACAAACTTGCATAACTGTTGTTTAGTTGGTGTATCAAATACAGAGCGTATCTATAAGCAGATATTTAATCCTGAAATTAAATTTAAGAACCGTCAAACTTAAAATGGTGCGAAAATAATTACTAATATAGACTGACTCCTCGCAGAATTATATCAAACATTATTTTGTTTAGCAATGACAGACACATAAAGTTGACATTTTTATCCACATGTGTCAAATAAGATGTTAAGATGGATTATGAATGAAGAGTGATGTAAAAACCTGTGATGGAGTTGTCTCCTAGTGGTACGCTTAGCAAAAACAAAACAAAACCAAAAAAAGGATGAGATAAGTCATAATAATTATTAATAACCTCTTAAATAAATTTAAATTTAAAAGAAAATAATAATTGTATTATTATTATTAATATAATAATAATAATTATAATAAAAGTAATAACTAGGTGGCAATAATAAGGAAGGAATTAAAAATAAATAAATGAGTAATTAGATATTTAGAAGTGTCAGTAAGAACAATAGCAATAATAACAATAATAAAAGTAAAAGCTAGGCGTTGATAATAAGGAAGGAATTCAAAATAAATGAGTAGTTAGATAATTAGAAGTGTCAATAACAACAAGAACAATAATAAAAGTTAAAACTAGCTGGTAACAATAAGGAAGGATTTAAAAATAAATGAATAAATGAGTAGTTAGATATTTAGAAGTGTCAATAACAACAATAACAATATTAATAATAATTATAATAATAATAAAAGCAATAACTAGCTGGTAACAATAAGGAAGGATTTAAAAATAAATGAATAAATGAGTAGTTAGATATTTAGAAGTGTCAATAACAACAATAACAATATAATAATTAAAGTAATAACTAGGTGGTATTAATAAGTAAGGAATTAAAAATAGATAAATAAATGAGAAGTTAGATATTTAGCAGTGTCAGCTATTGTAGTACGGAGGGCCCTGGCAGGGCTTGAGAACTGTCTATTAAGGTGTGTGGTGTTGGGAGCACTGGAGTCACTGGCTGTAGAGGGAGGTTGTTACTGGGCTGAGGATATGTCCACGTGTGTTTGTATGGTCAATGGTTTGTTTTAAACGGGTAGGTGAGTGATATTGATGAATGGGTGTGAAATGAGTCTATTTGGTTGTCTTTTAATGCTATTTGTCTCCCTGTTGAAATGTACTCAGACGCTCTCCTAAGTTTCTAAAGGTCTCTCTGTCGAGCCAGATCTCCCACTCAACGAGTTGACCTGCACAGCTGTTGTCTGTGCTCTTCGTCATGCAACATGAGACCATTTGTCATCGACAATGTCGGCTGTTTGAGGTTTACCTGAACGCCTCTAGGTGGCATCAATGGCCCTGTTCAGGTTACGCTGGATAATGAATATACTCCATGTGGAAATACCAGTTTCAACACTTAATGAGGAGAAGTATAACCAGCAGTTTGGTCGCTATTTGCTCCAATGAAAAGACTCACCGCAAGATCTGTTTGATGTGAACTTTATGTGACCGTTCCGTGGATCTGAAGAGGTTTTGTGCAGATGTCTTAACTCAAACCATCCAATGATACACTTTTAATGGTTTACCTTAACTATTTTAATGTAAAAACACATTAAAATCATCTTTTTCCCCTCATTCTCCTTCCTGATTTACAACTTCCTTCCCAAGGTGTTTTAACTTGTCAGAACATTTAGGTTATTTCCCACTCCTTCAAAATTAACCTACTCTGTAATTTCAAAGACAGAATTCAGCTTTGGATTTTTCTTTTATCTTATCATATTTAAAGTTAGACAAGATAGAACATGCAAATAAGTAACCGAAGAGCTCGGCTGGTTCTCATGCTCGGGCCTATATTAGCCCAACCCTTCCTTCTCCTCTTCCCTCCCTCCTATCCCTTGCCAAACAGGATCTGTAGGATCTCACGGAGTCATTTTCTCAGGAGACAGGAATGTCAGAACACAAGGTTCCCAGTGCCTGCTGGGACATGCACCCTACATTCCCTCAGACTTACAGGAAAAAGAGTCCCAAACGTGTTGCTCATGCATCCATTTAATTTCCACTCAGTGTGTGGCAACAGCAAATGCACCTGGTATGTATGCAGTGGACGTGCTGTAGACGCACACTGACTCACTGCAGAAATTAGGTTGTCTGGTACACCACCCAGCCCAGTTCTCTCAAGGTGTCTGTCAGTTCACGACCTTCACCTTTATAAGTTTTATCATGTGACACCTTTAGCTTCTCTTTATGAAGAAATTCCCCCAAAAAATAAAGTTTTCATTTGTTATCCAATGGTTTTGCGCCCGTCCTCATTTTCTGCAATGAGGTAACAAATGAACAAATAAATAAAAAAAGTACACAAAATGCACTTTTCACCCCTGTAACTCTTGTTGTGGTGAAACTGACCAATGAACACTTTAAGCCAACAATATCAGGGACCAATTGTTTATTTATAATATAATAAAAATTATTAAAAAAACAATTAAAAATCTTAATTTTTGTCTTAAAACCATTATGATGTCTGATGTGTGTTGCAGTTTATAAATCCGAATTTCGCCTATGGCACCAAAAGGGCCAGAGCCGGCCCTGCTTCTACAAATGACAAGCACACGAAGCTATTAAAAGGATTTTTATTTTTTCAAAGTCTTTTTAAAAATCTCTTTTGTGTACAGCTGATAAGCACAATATCATACAGCAGACAGGCTTGCCATTTAGACTATAAGGCACCCAGGTGTTATCAGAACATAAATATAATACAGTGAAATTGTGGCATTAAAAGAACGACACAAAATCCAAGAAATGTTAAGGATTATTTGGCTGATTTTTCAATCATCCCACATCACCATCTACACAGTATCTCAGGTATTCAAGCAGAGGACAGAAATGTAACATAACCCGGAAACAACCCAAATTATTGCTACATTCATCTGCATCAATGTGTCTTAAATTCGGACACACAAAGAGGTCCAAAGTGACTGCATCTGTTTAGCTCGCCCTCGCAATACTAGCGCCGGCGTTTCCATTGCTTGACAAGCGAAGCTGCACGCAGTGAAATGTTAAAAGTCACAGTTTTCTTCCCATATCAGAGGTCGTTTCTGCTTTTAATTGACAGACCAGCGGCTGGAAGTCGGCGATGACCTGCTGGCGGACTCTTTGTGGGACTGATTGGGGCTGTGTCTGTAGGTGGGGGAGTGAGTGACGCTTGGGCTGCTGGGAGGCGTGGAGGAACAGGAGGAAGACTTGGATTTAATCTGCTGCCACTTGTCCCCCAGAGCCTTGGCGAAGTGGTCGTCGACGGACACGCTGATGGAGAGCTGCTGGGAGCGAGCTCTCTGGTAGCTCGCCCCGAGGCTCCTCTGGAAATGCTCATCGACGACGTGGTCGTAGTTGCATTTGGAAATCACTGGAAGAGAAAGGATATGATTAACAGAAGTCAAACACACACCTCAGAAGGTGAGTCAGGAAAAGTAAGCGGATATCATGATACGTGTGTGACGATTAGGGAGTGACCGTCTGGTGGGTGAGCTCATTCATTGTGAGACTGACCTGATGAGGGGCCCCTGTGGACATCAGATCGGCAGGAGGGGTTTCTTGATGAGGAGACGCAAGTGATCACAGAGGGACGCATCTAGGAAAAAAAGAAAGATGGGCCATTAATTCTAAATCTTCATCCCATTACAAGGAAATAGTGTACAAAGTTCAATTTGAAAACAAAATCATTTGGAAACCAAATAAACTGGTTGGGTTTGCCTATGAAAGTCAGAGCGCTTCCAGTGTAGTGGCACATGCAGGTCAAAGAAAGAGCAGTCTGTTTGGTCTTGTTGATGGAATTCTTCCCTCCATTGCTCACATTTTCTTCCCGAATCCGGCTGGATTGCATAGCTCGGACAAGCTTAGGCCTGTATGTGCTCTTGGAGGAAGAATGTCTGTGCAGTTGGATTGGCTGACTACAGATGGGAGATGTACCACTGCTGTGGGTAGCCTGGAGCTATATGCCAGATAGACTACAAAGGGACAGACAGTGTTGCCACTTTCCTGTAAGTTACGGCAGCCCAACCTCCCTGACCTTTGAGAAAAGCACATTGAGAACACAAGCGGCACTTGTTTTTTTTGTTGAATTACCTGGATTTGAGTGGGAGTAGAGCTTTTAGTCTTCTCTTCTGTGCTTTCAGGGTCTTTCCTTGGTTTCTTGATGAGGGCGAGTGGTTCATCCATGACTGGTGCGTAGTACACATGGGAGGGCAGATGGCCGGTGGGGCTAGGTGTTGGACTCCAGGTAGATGTGGGACTCTGCGGCCTGTTGAACACCGCTGGCGCTGCTCTCTGGGCTGGTTTACCAATGCTTCTGCTCAATGCCCGCTCACGCCTGAAACATTTATTCATCATCAGAATTCACATCTTTTTGACACCATTTGTATTTAACAAATCCTAATTTTAATATTGATTTATTATCGTAAACATGATTAACCTAGTTTTACCGACCTTTCCTCCAATGTCAGACCTCTCTCGTGGCTGCGCTTGCGTTTGACTGGATGCACGGTTGGGGCTCGTGCTCGGTCACTTGCGATATGTCTGTATCTGTCTTCACTCCTGAGGTGGGGCTGACCTGGAAAACAGAATGAAAGTGACAAATTAGAATAAAAAGGTGTTTGGGGTTTGGCTTATTTACCAGAACAAAATCTAGAAAAAACAAATGATCATTTACTGGCACCGATGACTTTACGTCAACGGTGAGTGTCACTCAGCGATGAGTAACTGCTTGTTATGATCGAGGACATGGACCTGTATGACTGCTATTCGTGGGAAAACTGTTTTTTTTTTGCCGCCACCGTTAATTGTAAACTCCGTTAAGTCGCAGAACTCGATCTACCTGATCGACAAGGGTTACAACACTCCACAGCTGATTCAGTGCTAACGGTAAATGTTGTTTTTCTGCATAATGTTGGCAATCAGCCCCATCGCTCAGCCAAAAGAGCACAATCAACAGGCTTTTGTTAAGATGGGGTGCCACTCATCTAACAGCTTTTTAACTTGTTAGGACCCTGATTTGGGCGGCACCCGTTTGTGAACAGGCAATCAAAGTGAGCTCACACTTGATGTTTGCAATTGCACAAGTTGAAACACATCAACAAGAAGCTGATGTCATTGATGCATTGAATGTATCCAGACTACAAGTTCAAACCACAAAATGATTTTGGTGATGAGTTTTTTTTATAAAAGGTAGGCACATCACTTATTAAATTTAACCCAACCTACATCCATTTGCTTTTGGGTCTTTTGACTCACATCTTCAAAACTCATGTTACAGTCAAATCAAAAAGCATTATAATTAAAATGTATAATTAGACAGTGGCCCATTGTTTGACTGTATGCTCAGTTAACACTTTAAAATCCACATTGATGTGGAAGCAGGAGTCTATTCTCAAAGCTCCTTCAACTATATTCAAATCAATCATTCAGGGCTTTCAACGACATCTATTGAAACCAAACAATGAGGTGATTATGTGTTCTGAATTGTAAGACAATGAAAGTTGTCTTCACACCCTAAGTGCTCGCTCCAATCCGCATTTCCTACTGACTGAACACTCAGCTCAGACGCTGTGTGAGCTACTCCCATTGTAGAGGGGAGGGGGGGGTGCAGGTATAACCACACCTATGCTGATTTTCTAATGCCTCGGGCATGGATATTTATTCCTTGTTAGCATTGGGAATAAGCAGCCTGATCTTCTGTTTTGCCGTGTTTATAGAAACACAGCATAGTAACACAATTTACAGTTCAGTCTTGAGGGCCTTGAGAGCCAATAAGTATTAATAGGGATTCCTTTAGTCTTTATTTTCATCCGATTTCTTACATGAAACACGCTTATCTTTTCTTTATGACGAACAAGCTATATTATATAAAAACAAACAAAAAAAGTACAAAAAAAAAGCACATTTCACATTTAAAAAGTTGAATGTAAGTGTATATCTTCAATGTGACTGTCATCAATGTCTTTATAATTGATATCTACATAAATATCATGCAAAGAAAAAAAAAGGTAACTGTAATGGACACATGTATTTTATAAGGGTTTGAAATGACACAAGATCTGAACATATATAACAAAAAATAGTTTTAAAATGTTATAGCATTTCAACAGCAGAGAGTTGATTCCACTGAAATACAAGTACTTTCTCTCATCAAGCAACATGAGGCAATAAAAGAAAAAGCTGTATTCATGCTTACCTTCTAAAATGTACACCTTGAAGCCACTGCTCATCCGGGTAATGTATTGGAAGTTAGCCACGGCCATGGCTCCTCGTCTTTGTCCAAGTGTGAAGCCAAACACAGAAGAACACCTCGACTGCTAGAGCTCAGAGGAAACAATGAGCCTCAGTTGGAGATTGTATTGGAGAGGTAATGAGATGCTGTGCTCTGTGCTCAGCCAGGTAAAGTATCAGGTGAGTGCAGATAGGTGCAGTGGCTTCCCTGTGACTCACTCCTTGCGCTCAGATTGGCTGCCGTCGGGGCCAATGAAAGGGCCCCGTTCACTCAGGGTTGTTGTTGTCCTGGAGGCGGAATGAGCTCACAGGTAGGCCAGTCTCAAAGGTAGAAAGTGGAGTTGCTAAATGTCACAGTACCACAGAATCCACACTGATTAGAGAAGCTTCTGCTTTGTTCAACACTTTCTTTTTGCACAAGGTCATGAATCATTTTTTTCACACAACTTTTTAGATTTCTCCCCGAGCCATGAAGAAAGTGAAGTGTGCCCTTTTGTTTCCCTCCATGGAATCACCACCTGTCCCACTCCCCTCCCACCCTCCCTCCCTAATCTGCAATCTCACCAAACTGCATTTTTCCGAGCTCTTAGCCCACCGGAGCTCCAGTCATTCCACTGACCTGCCCATACACGCACGCAGCTGTACTGTGAGCCTGCCTCACCAGTAATCCAAAGGCTTTTGTTGACGGCCAGACAAAGACTCCTAAGTCCTGAAAATGCCGCTGCCATGAGAACAATCTCGCACGAGCATACTGAGGAGTTCGGCCACACGTAGAATGTCTTCGGAGGCCGCTCACTCACATACTGTGTGGCATGCTGACAAAAATCATTAAGAGTGTAATTAATCTGTTGATATATGACATATGCAAACACATCAATTACGTGAATATGATTGATATGTTTGCACATTAATGCAATGACAATTAATAACAATTATCCTCTGTTCTGCCTTGCTATTGACGGATATATGTCAAACCTTTTAATACTGATTATTGTCTTAACAAGGTGATGGTAGCTGCTAAAGAAGATTGATTCAAAAATGAAAAGGGCTGCACATATAAAGGGCCTGCTGTGAATACATGCATGACATGTGTTGAGCTCAATTTAAGCTCAACAGTGCCCCTCAAAGTCATAACCTGCAATAACATGCCACTAAACTATGATATTGTAGGGTGTTGCATACACATTTTTTAAAAAGGAAATGAAGAATAGCAACGTGTTGTTTACCCTATTTTATAGCCTACTAGTCTTGAAAAACAAGTTTGCTCACTGACACATTCCGCGTATTGTAAACATTTTTTAAATGCAAGGAATCTGTTTTTCTAGTTTTGTAGCATTTATTCATTCTTCGTGTCTGCATCTCACACAACTTCTGTAGTAACAAAATTGTCACTGCTCATTTATACTAAAAAAAAAAAAAAAAGGAGCGAGCGAGGATTATCATAGTGCAGCAAAAAGTAGCCATTTTCACAGGGGTGCCTTGACCTCTGACCTCAAGTTATGTGAATGAAAATGGGTTCTATGGGTACCCACGGGTCTCCCCTTTACAGACATGCCCACTTTATGATAATCACATGCAGTTTTGGGGCAAAACCATGCAGTTTTTTGCATGCAAAATAAATGTGCTAATTTTGTGTCTTTTAAAATGGTGTGTTTGAATATATCTGCATACTGGGGTCCCTAAACAGTCCTTGAATTGCATACATTGGGTATCACTGTAAAGCTGAGAGTCTTGTGGATTCAATGAGCTCAACTGTATTCATGTGTGATGATGTTAGTCCTCGTAGGAGCTATTTCATTGTAGTGAGACTATTTTTTGAAACTTGACCTCACTGTATAAAATGACCTGTGGTGACCTCTAGGATAATCACAGTCTCATGAAACTTTACAGACACAAACTAGAACCATAGAGCACTGGAAATGAGGGGGTTTCTGAGCAGTTTCCAGAACAAAAGTGCTCCCGATGCAATCACCAAACATCATGGCTTTTTCTATGGTGTTCCTCAATGTCTTGGTGTCTTAATGTGATATTTTGGAGGGATTCCTTTTTATCAATTCTCAAGTGGTAAAAAAGGTGAAATGTAGTATTGTAGTATCTGTATAACAAATGCAGTCAACCCCAAAATTGCTGCAACAACTTATGAGACATAAGAGCATGGGAATGGCCATCATATACATCTATCACCATGTTCTACGACCTTATACACTTTCACAATTTATTTAAATTAATTAATTAATGATTATATCCCAGTTTTCAGATGATGTAGGGGAGAGCAGAGTTGTTTGGGACGCTTTTGTATCAACACACCAAATAACCTTCCATTACTCGTGGACTACTTGAACAGTAATGAAAATAATTTGATCCCTGAGCAGACACAAGTGTCTGCTAACAATTTATCAATTTTTTTAGAGCCCAACCCAAAGGCACAATTTTGTTAAATGTACAAGGAGTGCATTTTCCCAAAATTCTGCCTCCCTGGGACGAAAAAAAAATATTATTTAAATTGAAAAAATTGCAGTATAAATTTGAAAAACGTATATCTACAATGTCACTTGTACAAACATTTCTTTGAAAAAAAGAAAATATTTGTAAAATTATTGTATTTTCATAAATTATC
>CAKAOI010051071.1:0-27047 GCA_916701655.1 Sebastiscus albofasciatus
GCCATTGTTCTTTTGCACATCAAGTGGTGATTTTGTCTGCTGTTGTATTTCTCTCACACAGTTTGTGGATTCACCAAAGACAAATTAGCAAAGAATGGCTGTTATTGTTTGCTTAACTTCTAACCACATGTAAAAGGTCCCATCTCAGGTTGAGCGACAAAACCTTTGGGGTCCCTGTTTTCCCAGTATCCTCCCTGGCTTGTTGTGCTTCCTTGCTGATAGTGTCAGGGTCCGGTTAGCTCTCTGCTGGTTGACACAGGAGTCACATCAACATTCAGGTTCATAGATTGATGGGAAGGGGTCACAGGTCAGTGGAAGTGAGCCAAAGAGTGACGTCAGGGCCGGGTTGCTGACTTCAGACCAGAGGAAACACCTGGGGGAAACCCAGAAGGAAGTGACACCTTCTCCTGTTGTCTCTGTCTTTCAGTCAGCTGATCTGACAGTCACATGACGTATGAACAAAAGCACCAGCTCCACATGCTGATCTAAACCATGAATCGGCTGTTTGGGGCCTGCCGTCTCCAAGGCAGTTGTTTTAATATTTGAGGTCAAATGTAAAACAGCACTTGGAAGTTTTCATGTTTCCAGCCTGTTCAGAGTGAAAGGGACATCAGCGTAATTCATGTGGAAGCCGCTTGAGCTGTTGTTTCGGCGAGCAACGATCCCTCAAGCTTTCAGACAGGAAAGGAGCTGAATGCTTCACACGTCTGGTATGCCTTTCTAGTGCAAGCCAAGCTGCATGTTTAGCCCACAAAAATGCCGGGAAGACTCCCAGCTCAGCCCCACCACATCACGCCTGTGTAGGGATTTTCACAGAGGGAATTCAGCTATTTCACCAAAATGTCAGGGTGTTACACTGTAGGATTTGCTTACTGTGAGCGGCGCTTTATTCTATTCGCCGCTTTTTTTACCCCGGCAGCCTGGTGTGCTGCCCAGAAAACGGCCGCGAGGAGCTTCACGTCTGTAGGCTTTATTGTCTTCCTCCCTTCAATGGAACATTGTCCAGGCCGGTTCTCACAGCCGAGGCCTCTTCTGGATCCTCTCTGTGTGTGTGTGTGTGTGTGTGTGTGTGTGTGTGTGTGTGTGTGTGTGTGTGTTCTCTTTTACGTCCCGAATATCTTCATTGACATTTTTGTTCATCGCCGTCATCTCGGACCACCCTGAGTTAATATAAACCTGCGCCGCCAGCCGAGACCTCTCATATCCTGACCTTCCTCTGGCCTTTCTCCTGTTTACCCCCCACCGATCAGCAGCGTGCTTCTCCCCCACCCACCTCTTACAATGCTGTTGTGACGTCGAACACATCCTCTTGCATCCCATGTTATAATAAACACATGATTCAAGACTGTCCATTCAAGTCCGTTTCCCTTGTGATGGTGCACAGGAAGCACTCGCAGACCACACTCACTCCGTTCTTAACGGGAGGAGTGGTGTAAACGCAACCATTGTCTTTTGCTGAAAGGGTTAATCTATGTCACATTTCCTCTACATGACCGTCTTTGTTGGCTCCCTGTCTGAAGTGCCATTTCCCCATGGGCTGTATGTATGTAGTGGCCTAATTGCACGACCCCCCCGAATCACCACCATAGCTGAATGATGGGGGATGGATGGAGTTGGCATTGCATTATGCATGGAGACTACACCCAGCTGGTTTGTCAAAAAGCCCTAATGCAGCCGATATTAAAGACCTTCTCCCTGCTGTGTGCCAAATTGAACAATCATTCAGTCGTAAGACTTTTTAACCTGAGGTCCTCTCAGTTTGGATTGCGCCAAGGTTCAAACTGAAAACAAAAAAAAAAGATCTGGAACTTACCATACCAACTTACCAACAACTTACCAATTACCATGAAATGGTTACCTTGCACGGCAGCTGGATACTTGCGATGTCACAAGATCACACGAGAATCGCAGGATCTCATATCACATGGAAATCCATCTTGTGGCTTCAAGTAATGTGTTTGTGTCCGGCAAGCCAGAGCATGGACCAAGCGACGACCTCTTTTTATACATCCATGGTAACGACAAGGAGAGGCGACTGTTGGTTCCAAACAACAATAGGGGCTCCTGAAGAGGTTAGCATAGATGCAGCAACATAGCATCAGTTATATCAGAACTGGATGTCTGATTATTATGCTCTGTGCTCAGGATAACTTTTAAACAAAGAAATGCACATTTGAAATAGTGTTTAAAATATTGATGTTGCGTCAGTGCACATAAAAGACAAGGAGCTCTCTCCAACTTGGCCACAGTTTAAATTAAACTGGTTGTACGACTTTGTACTGTAACTGTCACAGTCACACCTGTGACAGTTACAAGAATGATGCAATATAGTGAAGAAGGAATGTCCTGAAACACACCTGGGATTCAATGATTCTCCCTTTCCATGATATTGATGCATTTCCTCCAGCAAAGAACAGCACTGAAGGCTTTTCTCGATGGAAAAGATGTTTTCGCTCTTCTCCCGACTGGCTTCGATTTGATTGACAGATGGTTCATCCAATCACCTGCCAAATATTTTTTTGATAGTGCCTGCCCTTTTCCAGACAGTTTCCAAAGACGGCTTCACAGATGGTTCTGTGTAACAAACCATCGGGTTAGATTAGGTTAATGAAATGGTCCCCAGAGGATGAACTGTTATAACTTTGGTGTTCTAGCGCCATCATGAAATATCACACCTACAGTTTTACCAGAACCCAATGTGATGTTTCTTATTGGCTTACCCCATTATCACCGAAGACTTTTACAAAGATATGAAACATAAAAAAGCTTTAACCAGCTACTACATTTATTGATGAACTTATTGTCAAAATTAGCATCAGTTAATCCTCCGTTTATTGAGTAATTAAATAGTCTAGTTATTGTTTTAGTCAGGCGGCAACCTCCGACTCTGAAAAGTGAAGCCAATGCAGAAGTGCCTTAAACTTGCATTCTTTCTAATAGCCAGCAGGGGGCGACTTCTCTCACTTGATTTATTACCTCAGTAAACATTGTAAACATGAGTTTATGGTCTCAATCACTAGTTTCAAGTCTTCTTCAATACAGCATGATGTTCATTTAGTAAATTATGGTCCCATTTAGAGTCAAATAGACCAAAAAACAGGGTATGCTTTAGGACGTGACTACCTTGTGATTGACAGGTTGCTACCACGGCGTTGTCCGTGTTTTTGTCTTACAACTTTAACCCTTTCACAGTGTGTTTTCAGTTCATGAAAGTTAATTGTAACATTTTGGCTGACTAAAAAAGTCTCATTCAGCGTTCGGTTGTACTTCCAAAAAACCAAGATGGCGATGTCCAAAATGTCAAACTCGTGACTTCAAAACGGCAGTCCACAAACCAATGGGTGACGTCACGGAGACTACGTCCACTTCTTATATAGATAGTCTATGGTTTCAGTACTTTAAATATTTCTATACTTGCCCTTTAGCAGCTTCCTGATTCTTGCTCAAGAAGAGCAGAGAGATCCTGTGGTTTGTTAAAAAAAAAAAAAAAACCCAATAATTTGAATGTGATATTTGGTCAAGTCTAGTTTCAGCCTGTTGCATCACACCAGCAGTGGTTCACACGGATGTTGTATCCATTAAAGAAGTGAGAGTGAAAGCACGATTGTTGTTTCTTCCTGTGTTGATACCAAAGTGGGAGTTGTTGTTTATGGGATTTCCAGAATGACTTCACCGCTGACCCCACAACAACTCAAGGTCTCGGCTGGCCGCATTCCCATTCATTGTCTTTTTTTTTTTTTTTCGGCTGCATTCCTGTTCAGTTTCCAAGAACTGTGCTGACAGCAGGAAGTTCAGGAGGGGAGCAACACATGTCCGCTTCCAGTTTCACTGTAAATACTATACGCTGAAATTGATGGTTGCATTTATAGAAACGTCTGTCCTCTCAGACTATATTGTTCTTATTATAAACAGTAGATTTAGCGCTTCGTCTGGACTGGGTGTCATCACTTGTTGCTAAATGAGCTCTATAATCTCCTGTATCTGTGGTTGCAGCACAGACTGGGGATGTATTAGTAGCTAATAGAGCTCGAACCGCAAAGCTCCCCAGAGGCTTTTAGGAACATGTATGGTTGTGTGGAAAACTGCTAAAGGAGCAAACCACATACAAATTCTATCCTTCAAGACAGAATTGAATTCACAGTTTTTAGCAGAGAGCGTCTACTGTCAGATGCCAGGTTGTTCGGCTATAGTCAATTTCACAGCTGACAGAGTTGGATGTCAGTTAACACGTTCATGGTCCAAGTTAGAGCCCTGCAAGAACCAATGCTTTTGTCAGCACTTCAAAAAGTGTCATAAAAGGTGCTTAAAAGTCTGATTGTGACTCCCAATGAAGTTTCAATCCTCTATAAAGGTTTGATTTAAGAATAAGGATCATTATTGATAATGTGATAATTAGTTTTATGATTAATCGGTCACTCTTTTAGTCTATGAAATGTCAGCAAATAGTGAAAAAGGTACATAATAATTTCAAATGTCCTGTCAAATTAAAACCCCCAAACTAGAGAATATTCAGTTTACAATTTATAAAACAGAGAAAATCAGCAAATACTCAAATTTGAGAAGCTGAAACCGGAGACAAATTGGCTTTTTTTTTTTTTTTTTATCACCTAAAGGATTAGGTAGAGGGATTATAAAACTGTTGATTAGTTTTCTATTCGATAAACTAATCTATTAATCGCTTCAGTTTTATTTAAAAAAATTAAACATATCCAACCAGGGATGGATGGCATTGATTGAGATCAATATTATGATATGATATGTTGTATAAATACCAACATCACTTATATATTCAAGTATTAAATAGCATTATATCAAACTGATGTTCACTGTACTGTAAACAAATGCCATGAAAAGACCAAAACCAACAATGTGTTATTCTGTCTCTTAATACTTTCCAGCTTCTCTCTCCCATTTGTTCCTACTGAAGAGTCACGTGTAAAGGCTTTGGATGCACAGGAAACGCTTTGGTTTCAGTCTTTTCATGAAATTTGTTGATGATAAGACAAATATAGAATATCACCTAACTAATCCTTTAAAATGTGGCTTTAAATTAAACTTTCAAGTAATGCTGCATAAAATGTTTTATACCTCTTGGTACACTTGGTACAACTTGCTCGATATTGGCCTCTAGCCACACAGTTAAGCCTCAATTATAGTTCTGTTTATACTGTCTGCTTGGAGGACGCGTTCCACACATGTGCAGTGGATCCGCGCGGTCACAACAAATTGGGTGGTATGCGGACGTCCACACAGTGGCTTGCGCTCACCCTCTGATGACGAAAGTTACACCAGAAATTAGAAAACCTGAGGAATCCATTGATACCAACCATGTCATACTTGCATGTCGCAAAGAGGCTAAATAACGCTCCAAAATGACACTATATACACTATTTTTGGTGAGGAAAAGCAGGCATAGCTATCTTTAAAGGGGTCCCTTGACCTCTGACCTCAAGATATGTGAATGATAATGGATTCTACCCGCGAGTCCCCCCTTTACAGACATACCCACTTTATGATAATCACATGCAGTTTTTTACATGCAGTGTTATTTTCATCTATTCTAAAATGGTGTATTTGAATATTTCTGCATACTGGGGTACCTAAACAGTCTTGAATTACATAAATTTGGTATGACTGGAACGCTGAGACTCTTGTGGGTCTAATGAGTCCAATTGTATTCATGTGTGATGGTGTTAGTCCCCATAGAAGCCAATTCACATAGTGTATTTTTTTTTTTACTCAGATTTTATGCATATGGTGGTGTTTCTTTACACTATGACAGTTTTACTAAAATTAGATTTGAAAAAATTGCAATATATCGCCTTGCTTAAAGTATTGCAATATTTCGCAATATATTAAATCGTTCAGCCAATATAGGGCCAATACACAACCCTAGAGTGGATGTGGAAAGTACAACCTTGGATGTACTAATCACCCACTGATTCCCAGATAAGCCTCAGTCCTGGTCCACTCTCACTGTTTCAGTGACACCCAGGGTGTACCATCAATCAGTCCCTCAATGACGAACAGAATAATAATCATAATCTAAACAGCTCAAGATGCTCTGAATAGATGCTCGTCATAAAGGCCACAGGGGAAGATCAACAGTCACTTTTGTGAGGGAGATGTTGCTTTTAGACACTTTGACTCTTTCATCTGACTGTCTTCAGTTCTGAAACCTATCCAGCTGCCTGACTACGGAATGAAAGGCGATATTGTGCAGAAGACGTCTGTTCCACAGCTGACCCGTAGTTAAAGCTTTGAAATATTAGTGGAAAGGCTGACACAGGAAAGAAAACCCTCACAGATCCAACTCCGACGTAGCAGGAGAGAGAGACTTCCTGCCACATTACGGGTTTATAATTGTGGAGTTCAAGCATGTGCAGTTCTGCTTTAACATTCAGTTAATAACTCCGACTTTACTTGGGTCGTGTACCCTTAAATCAATCTGTCTGAGCAGATGCTAAATTTAGATAATCCAGATGTTTTGCCATTTGTCTGCTGCACAAAATCTCCGAACCAGACGAGTTATAAATGGAAACAATGTTATTTTCATTATTTGAGACATTATTAATAGATCTCAGTGGGTGACTTCAATGAGAAGAAAGCAGCAGGGTTTGTCACACTCCTTATTTTTTACTTGAAAGAGCCTTTTATCATCTTTAACTCATGTTGAGATGTGTACTTCCTTTATTCCAAATCATGTGGATGTCTTAGTCACCGTGGTGGAGGAAGTATTCAGGTCCTTTACTTAAGTAAAAGTACTAATACCGCACTGTAAAACTAGAAAACACTATAAAGTACTCCATTACAAGTAAAAGTCCTGCATTGAACATATAAATTAAGTGAAAATATGTAAGTATAATCAGGAAAATAAAGTATTAAAAGTAAAGTAGAAAGTAAGAAAAATGTCCCCTGTGACTATCCTATTATATATTATATCATTAGATCATTGATAGTCATGCATTAATGTAAAAGCATTATTACTATATTATATTACTGTTGTAGTTGGTTGAGATGGAGTTCATTTTGAACTATTAACTAATGATTATTTTCATTATGGATTAATCTGCTGATTATTTTCCCCAATTGATGGATTTGTTTGGTTTATAAAAATCAGAAAAGAGTCAGAAATGTTTGTCACAAATACCCAGAAATCAGAGAGAAACCTTCACAGTGTTTATTTTGTCCAACCATCAACATTATTAAAAAATAATTAAAAGGTAAAGCAGCAAATCATTTGAGAAGCTGCAACCATGAAATGTTTTTGCATGAAAACTCAACTCTAAACAATTGCCAATGAATTTCCTGTCAAAGGATTAATCAACTAATCGTTTCAGCTGTACTTGTATAAACTGTTTTAATTTCTAACATCTGAATTTATTAGCTCTTTGTATGTTTTGTTTGCAAAAAGCATACATTTTTGAAGTAAATTAATCTGTCAAATAAATGCAGTGAAGTGAAAAGTACAATATTTCCCTATGAAATGTAGTAAAGTAGAAGGATAATGTGGCATGATAAGAAAATACTCAAGGAAAGTACAAGCATCTCAAATAAGTGCAGTGCAAACCGTCTGGATGTTGTTATGGTGAATCTCTTGTCGCTGACTGCTTTGAATGTGAACAGACTGGATTTAGAAAAGAGCGGGAAAGACCACTTCAGCTGTTGCTGTTGGTCAGCAGCAGCCTGTCTCTCTCTCTGTCACGTTATTCTGAAGAATGGGTGAGACGTGCTCAGCTTTTTCTCTGTTGGCAGGATAAGCCACTTCTCCTCTGAGCTGCCGGAGCCTGGACTGTGATCAGACGGGGGGAGCTGAGGGCAGCTGCTCGCTCCCCAGGGGTCGGGTCACACTCGCAGGGTTGCTGCGGGGTCAGGAGTTGGGGTTTGGCAGCCAGTATCTACTGTATGAGTGCATGAGGTGTGAAAGAGCTGCTAGTATATTAACTTTTGGCAAGGAATAAGGTGAGGTTTGTGAACGATCACGTCATCTAAATGAATGTCTTCAAATAGGCCTAGTTTTTTTTAGCCATGCTCGCGTTCAGTCCAGACTGCAATATCTCGACAACTACTGGATGGATTGTCATGAAATTTTGTGTAGACATCCGTGGTCCCCAGAGGATGATTCCTACTGACTTTGGTGAGCCCATGACTTTTCCTCATGGTGGCCATGAGGTTGACTTTTGTGAGTTTAGAGTGAAATGTCTCAACAACTACATAAGGGATTACCATACAATTTTGTACAGATATTAATGTTCCCTTCAGGAAGAATTTAAATGTTTCTGGTGATGTATTATTCGTACAATACTTTGGTTTATGACCAAATACAGTGCTGCAGGAATGAGTCCTAAAACCCAGAAATTAGTTATCATTTTAGCACTTCCGGTTCCCTTGTCTCGAAGTCAATGGTTTTTTTTCAATGGGTCTTTAGTTAGATGCCTGAAATAAGGTCTGTGGTTAACACAAGCTGAAGAGATTTTAACATTTTGTTCTACGACATAAAATACGTCAGTAAAAATCCCCACTCGTGAATTTTTAAGCCTATATGTGTCTTAAAAAATTAGCTTGTTTATAGCCTAACGTTAGCTTTTTACTTCGGGTTATTGCATTCAAACAAAAATCATAAAAGTGGTGTTCATTTGTGAAGAGTATGTTGCTGAACAAAACTTGTAAGTGTCATAAACGTTTATTTGCCACAGAGCTTATTTTCTGCTATAATCCAAAACTCAATGGAAGAATGCCATTGGCTTTTTGTCGAGGGAACCCAGGGCGATGCTAACTTCCTGGTTTGCCTACAAAAATATGTCCTCCCTGCATCACTCTATACCTGCAAAACTAATCCCATCAGCCTCAGCTGTCTTTAGTGCTGAATTCGCAAATGTTAGCATCCCAACACACTAAAATAAGATGGTAACCATTATCCCTGCATAACATCACCATGCTAGCATTGCCATTGTGAGCATGTTAGCATTTAGTTCAAAACACCGCTGTACCTAAGTACCGTACAGCCTCACAGAGCTGCTAGCATGTCTGTAGACTCTTGTTCTGTTTTGTGTCATTAATGCAAAGAAATTGTTCAACATTTTGGGAAATACTCTTTCTTGCCGAGAGTTATG
Organism: Sebastiscus albofasciatus; assembly: GCA_916701655.1. Lineage (NCBI taxonomy): Eukaryota > Metazoa > Chordata > Actinopteri > Perciformes > Sebastidae > Sebastiscus > Sebastiscus albofasciatus. The sequence continues at coordinate 9,114 of CAKAOI010051071.1, forward strand.
AGAAGATTGATATCACTCTCATGTCTTTACGATAAACATGAAGTTACAGCTAGCAGCTGGTTAGCTTAACGACAAGTTGTGAGCTTTAGAGGTGCTGGGAGGTGGATTTTGTCACTTTCGGACAGAGCCAGGCTAGCTGTTTCCCCCTATTTACAGTCTTTATGCTAAGCTAAGCTAAGCTAAACGGCCACTGGCTGTAGCCGTATGTTGAATGGGTAGGAATGAGTGGCATCAGTCTATTCAACTCTCGGCAAGAAAGCAAATAAGTTTATTTCCCTAAATGTCAAACTATTGCTTTAATTTGATAGTTTTCACTCTACATTATGAAATGAAAAGTTGTGTTCAAATGAAAATCTGAATCCTTAGACTTTTTCCGTGGACGTATCAACGAACAGCCCCGGCAAGAGTTTTTTGCAGGAGTAAGCTAAGCTTGGCTGCAGAAGTCTTGTTTGATTTGAATGTTCCTGCAGAAGAATGTCTCTCTCTGTTCTCTTCATGTGTGAAGATGGGATTCATCTGCTCAGATTAAAACGGGAATGTTATCCTCAGCTCAGGGGACTGCCTGCCTGCCCTGCTGGCTGGCTGCTTTTACTGCCTGTGAGACCGTTGGTTGTTGGACAGCGCCAGAACTAATGTCTCTCGCCAAGGGAGGGTCTGAAAATATGCACATGTTGTTCATGGTCCAACAGGACACTTAACAGCCTGATACAGGAGGAGCTTTTGTAACAGCAGGGAGAATATTTGATTATATTTGAAATCTTTTCTTTCTGTACTTCGATAGGCAACAAAGTGTGTGACAGTTTGAAAAGACCGTTGTGTTAATGTCTTTTGTGTTCATGAAGGCAGTCTTTTCTTAAAGGGGAATTCCACCAATTTTACCCATGAAGATCAGTTTTACTCATCACAAGGCGTGCTAGTCAACTTGTGGAAACAGCTGTATAATGTCTCCTAAGGCTTTGCAGAGAACTTATTGGGGGCTGGGGATATGGAGACATGGACATTTGTCCGCCAATGGGAAGATTAAATGAAATGAAAATGAAAAAGAGCTGTTGAGCTGCATTATGGGAAATGTAGGATCCTTTTTTTTTATGTCTCTCCACCGGCGAGAGCCGTGGCCGGGGGCGTGGCCGGAGGCATTATGTTTTCGGATTATCCATCCGTTCGTCTGTACGTACATTTACGTACGTCTGGTCCATTCCCCTGAACGCCATGTCTCAGGAACCTCTGGAGGGAATACCTTCAGATTTGGCACCAACGTCCACTTGGACTCAAGGATGAACTGATTAGATTTTGTCGGACAAAGGTCACTGTGACCTCACGTCTGTCCCATTCTCGTAAACGCAATATCTAAAGAACGCCTGGAAGGAATCTCTTCAAATTTGGCACAAACGTCCACTTGTCCAAGGATGAACTGATTTAGATTTTGGTGGTCAAAGGTCACTGTGACCTCACAAAATGCATTTTTCGCCATAACTTAAGAAATTCATATGCTAATTATGACAGTTTCACACAAGTGTCTAATAGGATAAAATGAATGAAGTGACATTTTGGACAGACATGGATATAAACTGCAAATTTTGACAGTTGGTGGAGACATACAACTGTGAGGCGGTAATTCTATTTTGAGGCCATATTAGGAACTAAAAGTCAGGATGTCTCAGCTTCAGCTGTATCAGTTTTGACTATTTATATCTGTCTGTTGTGACTCCCTCAACTTTATGGAAGTTCATTTTTAAATTGCTGGAGTATCCCTTTTTTTTTTTTTTTTAAAGTGTCTTTACCTATTTAAATCAAACACTTTTTAATTGATGAATGTTCTAACTGATTCACAATATCAAAAACTAACAAGACATAGCTTCTATCCTCTGCTACACAATGTGATGCAAAATGAGAGATCACAGTCCTGTTGACTACATAAATATAAACCCTGGTTAAAGCAACATTTTTATTGTTTGCCAATATATCAGACCAATTTTGGCCCTTTTATTTAATATGGGATATTGGCAAGTCATGTGGTTCTATTCTCATATGATTAAGGGTCATTTTCAACCACAGCTACATAAAATCAGTCAGTAAAACCAGCAATGAAATGTATTTTCTCTTCACTTTTTAATCATTCTTGGTTTTCCTGGGCAGTTAAAGAGTTTAGTGAAGATGTAAGTGCCATTTCAAAGTAGAAAATTATGGGGGAGACGCTGGGTATTTGTAATTTCTGGCATAGGAATCGTCATTTATAAAGATATTTATTAACACTGTCATTAATCAACCTTTTGGTACAGTATTAGTGGTGGCCTTCAGAAACTCATTAGTGAAGCCTTTATTTTAAACACTTGAAATATGTTTTGCTTCTGTCTGTGGCTTTGTTGGAAAACGCAAACACCAAATGTGTTTTTGCCTCTGTTTCTTTTTTTTGGTGTTTCTGGGCTGCTTTCTGAAGAGACGCGTCAAACCCTAGGGCCGCTCTTTCCGCCAGGATTATGTGCTGCGGTCTGTGGCGTGCAGAGAAGCATCACACAGCCAACCCATGAGCATGTAGCAGGGAGGGTTTGCAGGGGTGTGGCAGGGGCCGAGGAAGAGGAAGAGGAAGAGGAGGAGGAGGAGGGAGCAGACAGCCAAAAGTTCACCCACAGCAGGCGGACTGGTCATCTAAGGTGGAGCGCTCAACCCGCCGCCAGACTAGATATCTCCTTCAGTTAGAAAAAACATCAGGGTTGTTGATTTTGGAGAGGTAGTGTGCAGCCAGGAGAGAAGACTATGTATTGTCAGCCAGACAGACTCAAGTTCCTCCTTTTCCTCCTCTTTCAATCTCCTCTTATGTTTTCCCCTCCAGTCCAGACAACCCTCTGGATGAGAGATGTCCTGATGTTACGGTACATTAAGTTCAGCTGCAGATATTGTAGATTTCTGATATCCTATCCCAGTTCAGGCTGTGTGTAAATCTTTACAGAGAGGACATGGCAGCCTGAGGTGGATGTTTTCACAATTTCAGACCTTCAGCTTTGGTGGACTGACACTTTGTTGAGTCTGTTGTTATGAAAAATGTGGTCTAAGTACTGCACAGACTTGGCTGCTTATATGCATGATGGGTAAACTTGGCTCACCTAGTCTGACTAACAGGTTTTCATCCCACCTCGTCATATACTAACGTTTTGTCAGTACTGTCGCTTGCAGTAAACACATGCTTAATGTTGTGAATTAAACAGAAACACTTGTTTAGGATTAGGCAACAAGACCACTAAGGTTATGTTTAGGAAAAACCAACATGGTTGGGTTTAAAATTACTATGTTTGTACAGTGAAAATGCGACTTGATGTTGTGAACACGGAACATGAGCGATCAGCTGATTGTAAAGTGAAAATGAAACGGGACACAAACAGCGGTTTCCTCTTTTTTTTGCTCTTTAAACTACGGCACCACAAGATTTTCCCTGTGCATTTACTGTTGTTGCGGATGGGTTTACATTGTAGTTAATGGAAAGCCACCCTAAAGGGTGCCTTGTCTGGTGATATCAAACACAGACGGCCGTGACAAAGCATCGGTATTTGACGCCCTGGGAATGAGAACGGGCTGGTATGACAGCTGCAGTGTCGCGACTGCCTCTTCCCTCTCAGATGATGAGGAAAAGACGATAGATTGGGAGCATTTCTATTGCCTCCACACGGCTCTCAACATGGCGATAGCTAAACGGTGCTAACAGTGAAAACAAGATGACAGTGCTGACAGAGCTAACGGTGTTAACCTGGGGGGGAACTGAAAGGTGGGTACTATGCTTCTGCGTCAACGCTGTCGGTCGGGACAGCGTTGTCAACGGTAACCGTTGTATGAGCGCCATGCAGAGCGGCGGCCATGAGCTAGCCAGTAGGGCAAAGCATGGAGAGGCTCGGATTATAACAGACACAAAGAGAGAGGGACTTCATTCTCTGCTCAGGTAGACATTACTCCTCCTATATCTTTACATGGACAATAGTTTTTTGCTGCTTTATTAATATTCTGGATATGGTATATAGAACCTTTAATATGCATGTAGAAAATCTGAATTAATCCTAAAGATATCTGTCTATTTGTCTAATCTTGTTCTCACTGATGGCTGCAGTCATTTCTTGTGAAAACTTCAACTCAGTTTTTTGCAACTTTGTTGTTATATTGCCTGATACTTATTAACAAAGACAGACCATAACAGAAACAAAATCTGCAATAACAACAGTATAGTTCAGTGGAAGTCTGCTGATCCAAACTGAACTTCCAGTGGAGACTGAACAAGTGAAATGCACGAGTGATTTAAATGCTGGAAAAATTGCTGCTGAAAATATGAAGCATGCACACGTATCTATTTTGAGACCGTCTCTAATCCAATTTGCATTTCAGAGGCTTCTCGTCACATGCAAAAACAAAAGTGTGCAGAATTAGCTTAATAGAGTTAATTTTAACACTCCTGCATTTTTCTATTTCAGTATGTCTGAGTCTCATATAAATGGAGTTCTGGTGGGTAACTTTTCATGCAGACAAAGCTGTCCATGAGCCTCTGTCCTTGTCAGTGATTTACGAGGTGTTTCATTGTTGTGAGAGGGTACACATGCACCTTCCTGCTAAAATAGACCATTTTTTTGGGGGAGCTTTTCCAAGCTCAGTCAAATGGCCATTGGGCAGTGAGGGGTTCGGCTTTAATCCTGGCAGATTTAGATGACACAATATCGGACACATGCTCTAGTAGTAAGATAATGATAATAATAATAATACAATTTTATTTTTGTCTGATTAAATAGTGAAAGAATTCAGCTTTTTTTTTATCTTTCCAAATCTGAGAACAGTTTGATTTGTCTGTTCTGTTTTTGCTGTTTTTAATTCATGACTGCCTCATATAACACATTATTATTATTACTTCTGAAGACTAAAGCAGCAGGTCTATTCTCTTCTGAATGTGAAATAGAGCTGCAAATAACAATTATTCTAATTTTTTAATTAACCTATCACTTATTTTTTTTAATTACTCATCATGTATACAGTTGAAACATTTTGTCAATTTATCGACTGAAAGAAAGTTAATTTGTTAAAATGGAAAGAATTCACTGGTTCCACCTTCTCAAATGTTAATGTTTTATGAAAGTAAACTCAATATTTTGGGATTTTGGACAGTTTGTCAGACAAAACAAGACATTTTAAGGCATCACTGTGGGCTCTGGTTACTTGTGATGGGTATTTCTTTGCCTGTTTGCTGACATTCGATAGACTAAATGATTAATCGCTTCATTGTTTAATCTAGAAAATGTCATTTTTCAAGTGAAATCCTTGACAAAGCTTCTCAATCATGATGAGTTGCTGCTTTTCCTTGTCTTATGTGATCGTAAACTAAATAATTTTGAGTTTTAGACTGTTTGTCAGACAAAACAAGCAATTTTAATACATCTTTTTTATTATTTTGTAACATTTTGAAGACCAAACAATTGATCGAGGAAATAATCGTAATGAAATCATTGATCATTGGTTGCATCCTTACACATTATTATTATTATTATTATTATTACTGATGACAAAAGCAGCAGATCTGTTCCATTCTGCTTGTAAAATAAGTCTGCACTGAATGTTTTTTCATCAATCAATATTTCTTTTTGTTCGGTTAATCAATAAATTCTTAAAATTAAAATGTCAGAAGTTCCCAGATCCCAACGTCACATCTTCAAATACAGTTTTTTGTCCAGCCAACTTTACAATTGAGAAGCTGAAACCAATAATAACTTGGCATAATGCTTGGTAAATGACTTAAAATGATCAACATTGCAATCAATACATTTTCTGTAAATAGATTTAATGTGAAACCATGTGACCCTAAAAAGGTTCAAAGGTCCCGTCCCCTGAACTCAACACCAGTCTGTTCACAGACTTGGTGGAGACCAGACACACGAGGCCCCTGTGAGGAAGTGGAGAGTGTTGGTGGTCTCAGTATTGAGTCCACTGAATGAATGAATGAGTGGGTGGGCTGGGAGGGTTTGTCTGTCTGCGAGGGTAAATGAATGTTGCCGTAGAAACGGGGCTTGGTCAATGGCTGCCACTCAGCTGTTTTAGCTACACACAAGTATTTGGCAGAGTATAGGCAATCAGAGCGGGGGATGCTGAGCACAGACCTCCGCTTGTAGAAGAGAGACCGATCTTTAATATACTGACAGCGCCTGTCCTGAGACATACATGTTAACCCTGTGATGGATAGCACACATCCAATATACATACAGCTAAATCCATCGCTCTGGCCTCCAGCATGTTGTAATCGAAACATAAATGAGTAATTATTGCTGCGGGAGACGTGTCACTTCTGTGAAGCCATTAGTGCAGATGTGTGTTGTTGAAGAGGGTTTGAGGTTAACGCAGCGACAGCGGCACACTCGGCACAGTCTGGTGCAGAAATGTGAGCGGTGTTTATAGTGCGGCCGAGCTCTCTCTCTGCTCTTTCAGAACAGAAAGCAGGACCGTTTTAAGTACGAGGAACGCATCTAAGCTTTCAAGTGGAGATAAAAGCCTGGGCTTACGAAACAATAGTCAGGGCTTTGAACACATGTTGGGGAGGGTATTACTGGAGACATCTGAACTCCCTCTGCACCTTAAATGCATCAGGATTGGGTTACGACAGATTACGTGGCGGGGTAATTCGTAAATTATTAGGATGATGATGTGAATGCGGCGCCAACTGGATGAGCGCAAATGATTCTTTGGAGGTCATAATGAGCCGTTGCTGCACTAATTGACTGTTCTCTAAGTCCCTCCTCCGTTAGTTACCGTTGCTATGCCTGTCAAGCTTTCTGTTCTCGCTTGGCACATTATGCAGTTTATGATAGTGGCAGATTTACCACTTGAAATTCTTAGTAATTTTTGAAACAATAGCTATATGATTCCAGACGGAGGAAGACAAAAGCAAACTTATAATTTCTTACTATCAACCATTGATTTCAGATTTGATCAGCTATATATATGGAGCAGCTCCAGACTCTATACTTGATGACATCACAAGTTTGAGACCGACTTCTCTGGTTTCTGGCTTTGAGAGAGAGTCGCTCATGTTCACAATTATTGATTCAACTTTCCAAATATGGAAATAACATATTGGAATTCTTAATTTGGGTGATGTGTCGCCCTTTAAATACTTACTCATATTGTATCTTTCATAGTTTTCATTTTATTGCTCCAAGAGAAATGGCTTTGAAGATGAAGACCGACCACTGTGTTTGGTAAATGTAATGCTGCTGTCTTGGGTAACGTTGGCTGCGGTTGCTGGAGTGGAAACTTACCCAACTTTTGCTCTTTATTTTTGGTTTTGGAAAAGCTAAAAAAACAATACATCACTGTCCAATATTTGTTCTAAATCCAAAGCTTGACAGGCCTGCCGTGCCTAGTTACGGTCCAGTGTTTTGGTGAGGTAAGATATTTTTGAGTGACTCTGAAAATGTACTGGGTTGGAGTGCTAGGCATTGCATAGCCAGGGGTGCCTCCTTGACCCTGCATTAGTTCATGTGGTGGTCTGGAAGAGGAGGAGGAGAGCTTGGCAGGGCGGGGGGGGGGGCATTAGGAGCTAAGAATAACCTGAGCTGCTGCTCAACGGAGCTGAAGGGAATCTGCTCAGGGATCCCACCCCCCCTCCAGTCAGCCATTCAGCCCTGCAATCCAGCCTCAATTAGGACACTAAAGCAATCAATATTCTAACAAAATGCTGCCATTTCTCCAGACAGGAAGTGGCTTTGTCACAATGGGGCCCTCAGACAGACAGGGGCCACCCCCTGTCTCCATCCCCTCGGTTCCCCCTCCCCTCCTCCACCCACCACCTCCTGTGTCCTGTGTAGCCTCCCAAACACTCCACACTGATGAAACCTTCCGTGGCAGGTTTTTGAATTAAGATTAAAGATGCTGAAGAGCAAACAGCAGATTGATATCAAACAGTCTGCTGATTTGCTGAGGATCACTTGAAGCGAGCATGTAGTCTGCTCTACAGCTGTTCTCATTTGTATGCTGGCAGAGAGACGAGAGCGCGCTGACATCGCTGCATCACTCATTGGCTAATTCGCTCTCCCCAGCGGGCCGCCAGCTGTAGGTTTAGGCGGTGTGCCTCAGCTGGCGGGGGGGTATTTTAGGGGTCACTACCTGGACCCTGTGTTAGCTCTCTCCTCAGCATCCCACCTGCTCGTTCTCCATCCAGCCCACCAGGCTGCTCTGCTGCCGCGATTCCCCCTCAAAAACACAACCCTCTGGGACATCCGAGCCCACACCTGCATCTCTCTCAGCCTCCAGCTCACACACAGCAGCCAGGCCACAAGCATTTCCATTTCATGTTATTTTATACTTCTACTCCACCAAATAGAGAAACATATTTTACTTGTTTTACTCCAGCTTACATTTATTTGACAGCTGTAGTAACTGGTTCCTTTACAAATTCATATTTTACATATAAAACCTATGACGAGCTTTAGGAAATGTGATGCATTGTTATAAATTAAACAACTCAACAGTCAAAAATAGCCTCAACCAACTACAAACCAGGCCATTGTTCTGCATTATAAGTACTTTTACTTTGAAGTACATTTAGCTGATAACATGGACTTTTACTTGAGTAGATTTTTACCTGTAATTCAGCATTTTTACAAAAGAAAGAAAACAATGAATACTAGGTGTTTTTGCTTGTAATATGTAAGAAATAGAGATGCACCGATCTGACTTTTTCTGTCCCGATACCTGGGCTTTTGGTATTGGCCGATACCGATGACCGATCTGATACCAGTGTTTAATCAATAAACTGTTTGGGATCATTCTGTTATGTGTAAGGCACCATCAGGCTTGACTTAAACATTGCTTTCCCAACTTTATAAAACAAAATGTAACAAATAAGTACATAAATATACATTTACTGAATTGTTATTTATTGTTAAAATAATAAATCGTACACCAGCAAATCTTAAAAATTAGCAGGAATTGCAATTCAGGTGTAAACCTTTTTAATAGAGCAACAAATTGGTCAAAACTTAAACAGGAATTCAAATTCCAGTATATAATGTATATAATATATAAACAAATAATTGAATTGAATAGATCAGCCCCTCTGTCAGCGATACCCGATCCAGCTGTTTAAGTCAGTATCGGCTTGATATCCGATCCAGTATCGGCATCGGTGCATCCCTAGTAACAAAATCTGCCCATGGAACAAGTGAAAATTTGCTTGGTAAGATTTCTTGAAATGAGATGTAATATTTAGTCCTTTCAAGATAAAAATATATCTTGAATTTAGCTGGAAAAACTCATTTTCAACTCATTTTTTCCTGTAATGCTAAAAAGTTGTATTTTTTCTCTTTAAAAGATATTCAAGATGCATCGTCTAAAACAAGTCCCTATATCTCACTGAAATGTTACTTGTCAGGTGGTTGTGTCTTATATTAAATGTTATGAGAAATTTTGACTCGTGATTAGACAAATATACTTAGTAAGATTTTGCGTTTTTGCAGTGTATTGCTACTTTTACTTAAGTTAAGGGTCTGAATACTTTTTTTCACCACTGCTTTCTGGAATAATGGAGACACTTTCTCTGAAATGATGCTTGCAGAGCCTCTAAAAGTCACAGTTCACACACAACAACAAGATGCCAGCTTGGACAAAATGTTGTTCGTTATACTGTTTCAAAAGACTTTAACCTTAAGCATCATGTGAAACTAGTTAAGAGGTGCGATGGTTCATGAATTAAAGAGAAAAAGAGGTGTTCTGCCGCGACTTTGGGCCAGTAAACGTTCCTCTGGACGCCCCGTCAGCATCTAGAAACCACCAGAGCTGCAGCTTGCTCAGCACAATCTCACTGTTAATTATGTTTTTACACCGCTGCTTAACTGCGCTGTTCCATGTCACATAAATGATCCCAGGCTAATCCTGCACACAAACTGGGGCATGTAACCTCAATCTGCCTTGACAAGTTATAAACTTATAGAGTTGTTGCTTTACTGCTGTTTAATAGTCTCCTGATGAGGTCTTAATGGTCATCTCTTGTCAACAGTAGCCGTGTTGTGAGTCATGTTATTTTCTACTTAGCTTCTCCGCTCCCCCGTGGTGTGAATAAGGGTCAACTCACAAGCACATCGGGGACCTCTCCGGCCCACTTAGGAGACGGTTGCCGTGGCTACGGGCCCGGGGGAAACTGTGTGCATCCATTATGGGAGGCATGTGCAGTGAGACAGGGCAGTGGGGGGTTACAGCCTGGAGGTGGGGTTCAGCGGGAGCAGCTGTCCCACGAGTCGCACATCTGGAACAGCTAGCTGGGCTGTCAGGATGTTGAGCCACGCTGGTTCAGTTGCATAGCAGCGTTTATTTTAAATTTAGCCTTTTTATTGCCACTAAATTAAATGTATTCAGTGTTTGTCCCACACTTCTGAATTTGGCAGGATGTAAAGCCTGAAATGTAATTTACACATTCGTATCCTTAACCCCACACACACATAAAGCTCTTTATTTGTGACCATTTTACAGCCTGGCAATGCCGACTGGAGGCTCGTAACAGGTTGTCTATGAACTGTGAGCAATTTAACCAAAGAGTGATGTCTTTGTCATATTGTCAGAAGCTCATAGCGGTAACTCTCCAGTGTTTCACAAGGGACAAAGATAAGTTAATAACATTTTGTGTAGTTGTAATGTTTTGTCTTTATTATCCAACCGAAAAACCCAGCCCAGTGTTGCCAACTCTTTTCCAGTGAAAGTAGCTAGCAGCACTGGCTCCAAAAGTTGACTTGGCTTTTCAATACGAAGATTCAACTATTTGCTCTTTTTTTTCTTCATATAGACTGTCACTTTCATAATTAACCAAAGCTATTTTTACACTTCTCAACCGCCCGGGGACGTGCAGTCTGCCCGGAGGATTCGACTCGGCTGGTCAGGTCTGAGGGCTCCACGGTGCTCCACGGTGTGCCGCCACTGGCTCTCGACTAGAAAAGGCCCGGGGTGGAAGTGGCTCGCGGCTTCGGACGTGAGCTTTACAGCACCCCCTCGCCTGGACCTCGCCACTTCCAGGGGCTGTGGACAAAGTGCTCGCTGCGCCCCCCTCTCTCCCTGCGGGGATGGACAGGGCTCTACCGAGACCAGTGTTGAAACACGGACCCTGTCTCGTTTGCCATGCTTGGGTGTGACTTTGTGTCATCACCATTCATATCTATACAACCAATGTGTTTATGATTAATTTGTTTACAAGAGCACAAAGTTCTTTATAGATCTAGCCTCTTAAAAACAGAACGACGGCTCGGCTTCAAGAATTTCAAGTCGACTGAGGGCTCACGGACGATGATTGGACTCATCGACTTTCAGTGAAATGAACGTAAACAACGAACATGGCATTTGTTAGTACGCTACCTGACACGCTAGCAGTTTGTGTAAGACTCTGGTGATGTGCAATGAGTGCATGGTCAGAGTGCGCGCAGACAGGCAGGTAGCTCATCCAATCATTTCATTTGGGCTGAATGAAATAATTGGACGGGCTTATTACAGTCCTGTGACAGCCACAGATACCGTATTCTTTTCTATTTTTTTGGATCAGAGCATTTGATTTATTGATTGCTGTGGGGATGTAATGAGAATTTCAAAAAATAACAGAAAATGTTTTTGAAGAAGATTACCAAATCTAGCTTTAACTTTAAGATTCACATGTGCTGTTTCTCAAAAGTGAGACATTGGTTCTAGTAGGAAAGTGACATAACTATTCTTCTAAAATTAAATCTCAAAAGAAAATGTTGAAATAAAATATAAATCTGAGGCTTGGAAAAATTAGTGAGAAGTAAAAAGAACAAATACATAACCTCGCCCTTTTCTGAGCCCGTATCCACTTTTTGAATCCCTTAAATCTACGCGTATCTGCATGTTGATATTTATGCCACAGTGAAATGAATTGAAAGCAGGAAGATCAAATCACTGGTAATATGCTTTGGAGAATGTCCTGTCAGTAAGACAGCACACTGTATTTGATTATTGGGTGTTGTCCTGGAGGAACCTTTTGTCAAAAGTGCTGCAGATAACGCTGCGGTTAATCTTTAGAAAATATGTGTCTGTATCTGCTTTCTGCTCATTTAAATAGGTCATTCACGAATTGCGTTGGGTATTTAAATAAGGTTTCAAGATCAGTGAGGCTGCTACTGAAAGACGCAAGGGGAATGAGCCTCCTGAAAAGCAAGAGGCTGCTATAAGCTCTGCATTATCACGTAAAAAGGGCAGTTTCAGAAATGACATCAGCAATGAAAACAGCTCGGCTCACAGCAGCGTTATCCCTGGGTGTGGTTGGCTGAAGGCTGTCCAGCAGGAGATCAGTTGAGGTTACAATAACACGCGTCCATATGTGGAATAATATGGTATTGATTATTTTAGTAATGTATGTTTCCGTTCTGCACGAGTCGGAGCTTTTGACAGATATTTCCTCTCTGGAGTATTTCTCTCCCCCTCACTTCCTCAGATCCGTATAAAAGGAGATGGTGAGGGTAAAAGCTGTGGGGGTGGAGAGGAGTATACGAGAGCACGTGCCATCCTCCGTCCCCTGAGCTCGCTGCAGCCTCGGCCAAGCAGGCTAATCCACCCAAGGCCAGAGAGAGAAAGAGATGAGACGGAGATACAAGTTTTATATCCTGCCAGCTGTGGCCGATATATGCCACAGATACTCTCATCACGGAGCTGCTGTGTGTGTGTGTGTTTGTAGTGCTGTACATTCATTTCTCCTTGATATCAAATGGAGAACTAGGTTGAAGCTGGCAGTATGCTTCTTCAGAAGTGCTCGTCAGATGTTAATTTCGTCAACGAAAAAGATGACGAAAAATATTTACCGACGACCTATTTGTCAAGAGTAAAACAAGACTAAAACTAAATAAAAAGTAACCATTGAGAATGAGAGTTGTGACGAAATGTATTACTTTTTTCATCAAAGAATAAAAACTAAACAATAATGTGAAAGATAGACGAAATGATTCTTTTAGATTCTGATAGACTAATACTGTTTTAAAGTTTATTCAACGACCTGGCCTGGCTTCTCACGGCAGATGAGAACAACACTTGTAACCATGGTAACTGTTTCCAAAAAAGATGGCTGTAGCCTCAAAATGCTTAGAAAATATGAACATTAAAATTGCATGACAAAAATGAGACTCAAATTTAACCAATACAAACAAGAACAAACTAGACCACTAGACCGTGTTAGCATGCCAATTAGCACTAAATAAGTACAGCTGAGACTGATGGGAATGTCAACGTCAATGTCATACGCAACCTCCGGGTCTGAAAAGTGAAGCCAATGCTGAAGTGCCTTAAATTCTTTCTAACAGGGGCGACTCCTCTGGTTGCAAAAAGAAGTCTGATTGTATAGAAGTCTATGAGAAAATGAGCCTACTTCTCACTTGATTTATTACCTCAGTAAACATTGTAAACATGAGTTTATGGTCTCAATCACTAGTTTAAACTCTTCTTCAATACAGCATGATGTTCATTTAGTAAATTATGGTCCCATTTAGAATCAAATAGACCATAAAGCAGGGGATGCTTTAGGGTGTGGCTACCTTGTGATTGACAGTTTGCTACCACAGTGTTGTCCGGTCAGGGAGTTGTCCGTGTTTTGGTCTTGTCTTACAACTTTAACCCTTTCACAGTGTGTTTTCTGTTCATCAAAGTTAATTGTAAAATTTGGTCGCCTAAAAATGTCTTATTCAGCGTTCGGTTCTACTTAGCTCCACCGTCTTGTGTCACTTCTGATTCCAAAAAACCAAGATGGTGATGACTAAAACGTTGAACTTGAGGCTCAAAACGGTAGTCCACAAACCAGTGGGTGACGTCACAGTGACTACGTCCACTTCTTACAGCATATACAGTCTATTTTCATACACCAAAGTCAGAGGATCTCCAAAGTTATTACAGTATCTTCATGTCAATCCATCCAGCAGTTGTCAAGACATTTCACGAAAAGCCAAAAATGGCAACCTGATGGTGGCATTAATTGAAAAGGCAATGTGTCATGGCAATTCATCCAACAGTTGTTGGGATATTTCGGTCTGAACCAAAGCGGTGGACTTTCCGACATTTCCATCCCTCGGGCCACAACACTAGTGTGGCTAGAAATGGGAGGATTTGGTTGAGGTATGCGGAGCTGTGATTATATGGCGATGCTGGCTATTGATCATATTTATACTCCAATGAAGCCACGGGGGTCCCACTGTGAAGCAGGAAGCAGATAATGGCATGATGAGCAGCAGGCTGGTAGATATGGATCTGTTCATTATACACACGCTCCTTATTGACATCAGCGTGTGGAGAAGCTGGGGAGTGGTGCATTCAGGGGTTATACGTCATGTAGCTGTGAGCCCCTGGGTGTAAATCTCACCTCTCTCTGTGGTGCGGTTGGGTGTGGTATTAGTGGTGGCGGTGTTGACAGTGAAAGTGGGTGGATTGGGGTTCGCGATGTGCCAGACAGCCAAATATCCCCCTCACCGTGTCGAGACCTCGTCTGTCACTTTGTTTTGACAGAGCTGAACTGCTCCCAGGACGGCGTCTCGCTCACTTAAAGCGCCCCCAAACTCTCGCCTGTTGCTGCTCGAACATGTCTGGCTTTGACTGCGTGCAAAAAACTCCATCTGTCACAGATTTATGGAGTGTGTTCATGCTTTCTGAGAACGTGGGAAATCACACGCAGATTGTCAGACGGCTGTTTTCCAAACAAGATAAATGACCTTAATAGGATTTCTTTCAGTCATCCAGTAACACATTATCACACGTGCCTGAACAGCTTTCTCTTGCTTGTGTTTTTCAGGGCAAATATCGATGAGGTGGAGACAGATGTTGTGGAGATCGAGGCTAAACTGGATAAGGTAAGACATTTGATGTTGTCACTACCAATTCACTTCATCTTTTTTTTTCATTTTATGCCTTTTTATTTTAGTGGGTTTCCTATTCTCTTCTTCCTATAAAGCATTTTGTAACTTCTGTTTTAAAAAGTGCTATATCAATTAACTAAATTCTACTCCAAAAAAAGAACTCATATTAGATAGGGTAGCTTATTCTAACATATCGTTCAAGCCAACATTTAAAGTCATTACAACCACTGCCATTTCTATTCAGTCATGCCAGCTCACGCTGTTGCTACATGCTTGTTTCCGTGCTCTACAAGCCGACAGTTGAGATCAGGCCCAGTGGCATCTGCTTTTCTATGTGCTGATTCTGCCCGGCAGTTACAACTCTGTGCCAGCCTTGTTTTAAAGCACCTGAAGGCAAAACACCTGCTATGACATCACTGTTTGAGGTGTGGCCAGAAGTTTAAAGAGCTGAACAGTGATGATTTATTTACCATCATGGTTTTGTATAACAATTCCACATACAGTATGTATGAGGGAGAACGGATATTGACAAATAATGCCTAAATATTACATACTGTATATGACGACCTGTTCAGTGACTATTGTATAATCCATGTTCTTTATGTTATAAATACACTAATTAATACATTTAAATCTTGTGGTTCTGCTCCTCTGCATATTTGAAAGGCTTATTTAAATCAAAAAAGTCCAACTAGTCCATATGCAAAATACCAGTCCTTATTTATGCTGCAGAAATAATAATAAAAAAGGCCTTAAACAGTCCTTATATCCCTAAACAAACAAATTTGGGTTGGGATATTTGCTGAAAGTATAAAAGTCTGCCTCTCTTCTCCAAATAATCTCGCCGTTTCAACTTAAAATCTTTCGGAAAAGCCCACCGGTGCACAAAAGAAGGTCAATCACCATCTCAGTGCTGTGTCACAAGTTTTAGATTCGGTAATAAATGAAGGTTTGTTGCACCAGTTGTACGTAAAATATGCTATATTAATATAAGATTTTGAGGAGTTTCTGAGTGTCTGTCTCACAGAAGCACAGGTGAACATTATTGATAAGAAACATGGACATTTTTGCCTCTATTTATTTTTTTATCATCTATTTGTTATTTCTCACGGCCATTGTGCACGCTTACAGTTCCCTAGCGCTCCAAGCTTTTTGCCTACATTACCCATGCCAGCAGCCTGCTCCGGACATATTTGGTATGTTCGGTTTGCAGGTATTAAATTAACGGGTCTTGAATTGATTTGGAGTTAATTGCAGGTTATTTTTTAGTTCTGGGAAACAGACTTTGACGCAGTACTGGTTTTGGTTTTCAGAGGATATTTCACACACTGATCCCAGGCCTATACAGTAGTAATACATGGGATGAAAAATGACTAAAAAAGGAGGATTGTTGATATGTTTTCTCTGTCACAGCATATCTTGTTGCAACAGACATTAGACTCAGCTTGCCCATGACCCTCAGCGGCTCTCTCCTGGCATTATGATACTCTGCAGTGCCTAATCCCACAGTGCTAACGCTGCCAGCCTCCACTGACGGCATAACGGACGGCGTAATGTTGCTCAGTCCTGTTGAACAGTTCAGCTGAGGTTCGCTGAAACGTGACGTGGCACTCACGCTGGCTTTCAAAGCATCCCGTTGTAATGAGGCAGCCAGATGTTTTGCCTGTAATGCTCGTGTCACCGGTCCATCTGCTCCCTTTTGACATTGAATTACAGTACGTGTTTGTGAGAGCCAGGATTAGTCTGTTCTTCTTTTACTGCCGTGCCGTCAGTGTTGGAAAGCTCCACTGTAGTTCATATTCCGGTCAGGAGGTCATCGTCACTGTTAATTTCATTTATTGATTTATTCCTTAATCAGAGTGAATGTAGCCTCTTATAGCCATGAAAAAAAACTGGATAGAGGACAATTTAATAACTTATACTTATACCTGTTTTATTCACTAGCATCTGGATTTGATAACATCTGCAGGCTGGGATCACTTAATGATTTTTTTCTTTACTGATCATGAGTGCTTCTAATCTTTTTTTTTTTTTATTGTGAGAAAGTTGTGCTTTTCAGACCATAGGGACAAACACACATACCTATATGATATAAATAAAGGTTGATACACTTTGGCAAGTTGATATTTCTGATCAATCTAATTAATTATGATCAAAGTCACAAATTAATTTAAAAAGGAATTTCTCACCTTTTTAGTTAATTTTAAATAATAAATAGTCTGTTTTAGAAATTAAACCTCCTTCAAAATAAATGTCCCCAAAATTACATTTATGCACTCACATGTTTATATCCTAAATTATTTTTACTTCCTGAAAACTGGTGCACATTTAATAGTTAGTTAACTGTTTACAAGTACTGTAGGTACTGTAGGTAGCAATATCATAGTCAGGAATTTAAAAACCCGTTGCCATATCCCAACTTTTTAAATGACAAAATGACAAGAATGGTGGTGTTATGTGGGATTTTCACTTTAGAAAATCATGTTTCCTTCTCAAAAAAGACACCTGTCCTGGTTGAATTTCATTAAATAAACATTTTTACATACGTGACAGTTTAATATTAAGTTTGAGGAGTTTGTGAAATTTTAAAACACATTTGAACAGTCCCTTCCTAAGTTACATTGTGGTCACTTTAAAGCAGAATCCGATTGATTAACATCCAGCAATTATACATTCAGGAGCTTCTACTTACATCACACATTGAATGCCAAATACTTTTAAATGATCATTAGTATAATTGTTTTATTGGTGCAATTAAAAGGTGACATAAGACTAAAATACACTGAGACAAGACAGAATAAAACATAACATCGTTAATAAAAAAAAAGAAAAGAAATATTATTAAGGGACTGTTTGTAATTTTTTTAAGCGTATAAATGTACCGGGTCGGGACACATGAGCGCTTGCATATGCGTGCTTGTGTGTGGCTGAAGTCTCTGCTCCGCTGTCAGCTTGCCTTCACTCACACACCGCGCACATTCTCGCTCCACCTCTAGATGTGAACGCGCGCTCACTACACACTGCAGAAGAGTTAGTTTAGCTCTGAGAATGTCTAGTGAATGTACAGTGGACGTTTGTGCAGAAATAACTG
>CAKAOI010051071.1:27067-76054 GCA_916701655.1 Sebastiscus albofasciatus
TGAGGAGTTTGTGAAATTTTAAAACACATTTGAACAGTCCCTTCCTAAGTTACATTGTGGTCACTTTAAAGCAGAATCCGCTTTCATTGTGTCCTCAAACAAACCGTGACAACGAAGGACAACAAATGCAAACATTTGCTCACATCTGTGCATTGTTCACTCAGCTTTATATTAAAGATTAAACATGATTCAATCAGCTGAGCTCTCTCCCATTTGCATCAGGATTAAAACCTGTTTCACAGAGACCATTAAACCCATAGCTTCTCCATGGAAGGGCTGCACACAACAATGGACTGATACAATGGCAGCGTGTACGTCAGCCGCACTCAACTCAGGAGGACTGTGGAAGAGTTTAATGAGCTTAACATTAGATCATTAAAACAGCTTTTCAGGGATCAATATTTCAATTGATTAACATCCAGCAATTATACATTCAGGAGCTTCTACTTACATCACACATTGAATGCCAAATACTTTTAAATGATCATTAGTATAATTGTTTTATTGGTGCAATTAAAAGGTGACATAAGACTAAAATACACGGAGACAAGACAGAATAAAACATAACATCGTTAATAAAAAAAAGAAAAGAAATATTATTAAGGGACTGTTTGTAATTTTTTTAAGCGTATAAATGTACCGGGTCAGGACACGTGCGCGCTCGCGTATGCGCGCTTGTGTGTGGCTGAAGTCTCTGCTCCGCTGCCGGCTTGCCTTCACTCACACCGCGTGCGTTCTCGCTCCACCTCTAGATGTGAACGCGCGCTCACTACACACTGCAGAAGAGTTAGTTTAGCTCTGAGAATATCTAGTGAATGTACAGTGGACGTTTGTGCAGAAATAACTGCTGCAGCTCCTCCAGACCAACAGAGGTTTTCCGTGTCTTGTGAAGTGATGGGGCTCCGCAACGAGAAACGTTATCACCAACGTATACTTTTGCAAATATACTTTTGCGGCCGTTAATATACCTGGGCAGCCCGCCCAAGTAAAGTCTGTGTAGGGAACACTGGGTATCGACCTTCTCATCTAAATCAAGGAACCGATTAAGCGCCCTTTAAACTAATTGAAGTGTTTATGTCTGGTTAGCAGATGGGAGAACGTGGGACTTCAGTGGAGAATAAAGGGCGCTCAAATAAAACGAAAGCCTGGCGTTAGAACACAAAATATATTTTCCTCTCATGAACCTTAGAAGCTGAACAATACAGGCTTCATGGCAGATATCACAAATTTTGCTGACGGCCGCAGAGAAAACTAACAGAGTGTTCACAATATGTGTCGTGTGGCATGCTGATGGAAGGGGGGAAGGACGGGGGGACATATGGACCCCACCTGAGAATGCACCCACTACCGTATGTTACCACAGGCGACAACTAGACAACACATGCAACTGTATGATGACACATCCTGGTCTGTGTGCGGTAATGTGCTGAAGAGAAAAATGTGGAGGGTTTGATCTGGAAACAAAAGCTTGCATGTTGTGGCTGAGCATATGAAGATTTCTATTTCACCAGGCCTCGTTACATATGAAGACAATATCATCTCAACTGACATTCAGGGCTGTAGCCAGGATTTTAGACCAGAAGTCATGATACCAAATTCCCACATGCGGCACAACCTTAAACATCTTATATCTATTTAACTGTTAAAATGTCTCCCTACATAAACTTCTATAGCTGGGTTTCCACCGACTTTTAGTCCCGGGAACTACTTTTCAAGGAACTAAAAGGTTCCTTCAGCCCACTATTGTCTACGTTTCCACCGCGGTCAAAAGACCTGTGAAGATCAGGCAAATTAGTCCGCTGACATATGAAAAAGCAACAAGACATGGGATGAGGGCTGCTGGTGGTCACAGCAGTAAACACACTCAGCATCCTGCAGTTCATAATGTCTGACTATTTCATCTAAAACACACACTGGAAAAAAACGATCGCTCTCTCAACTCGCTCGCACGATTTCTCTCTTTTTCTCTCTGTCTTTTTTTAAATGAGTCAGGAAGCTGACAGCAGAGCCTAACTTTAGTTTTAATGTTATCAGACAAAGAGAAATGCTCTCCCCTCGTCCTAAAATGGTCCTAAATTGATACTACAGTACTTCCTTGTTTTATGGATGAAGCGGTACAGTTGAAGCAGCAGTGCTGTGTGTATGTTCAGGTACTTTCAGAAAGTACTACCCTCCAACTAGGTGCCTTTTTGGGTGGTAAAAAGTCCCAGTAAAAAGTCCCCAGAACTTAATTTAGACCCTGGTCCCTGCAGTCGAAACACAATGAGTTCCTCAAAAGGTTCCTAGTTCCGGGGGAAAGTTCCTGTGGTGGAAATGGGGCTTTTGCTGTTGCAGACGCCTCCTCAATGCTTGGAATATAATATATAATATATTTTTTTGTTGCTTAAACATCTTCAAACAGCTTTGATTGATAACTTTACTGCACTTTTGTTTCCTTTTGTAAGATTTAGGGAAACGTTTTAGAATCTCATTTTATTCTATCTTAATGGATTTTATGCTTTTTTTGTATTGCTTATTGTTTTTAAATGTCATTCTAACACTCTTTGTCTATGTAAAGCACTTTGAATTACCTCTGTTTGAAATGTCCTATAGAATATATAAATGTATAGAAAAAATGTATATAAAAAAATCTCTCTGTAAATTAAAACCCCCAAATTCCCAGAAGCAACACAGCGAACACGTTCTCAGTGTCCTCACTGATGGCCACGGCCCTGCTAACGTTAACATGATGTGTGCGGTGTCTCTGCTCCACAGCTGGTGAAGCTATGCAGTGGGATGATTGAAGCAGGGAAGGCGTACGTCAGCGCCAACAAGCTCTTCGTCAACGGCATCCGGGATTTGTCTCAGCAGTGCAAGAAGGATGAGACGATCTCGGTGAGGTTCTGATGTCATGTCCACGTCATTTCATCGAGCAGCTCTTTATGAACCAGTACACCCTTTATTGTGGTTTTATTTGCCATATTTTCCTGACGATTAGTGGATAGGACTGTTAAGTGTAAGTGTCTCATGGAATGGGGACTTTCCTCTTCCTCTCTGCGTGTTAGCCATACAGCTCTGAGTAAACCTGATTACTAACAGATTAGTAAGTGAGCATCAGATCCGGTCTGGAAACTTACTTCTGGCTCGGCTCGCAGCTCCAGCGTCTTGGACTATTTTCATTGCTGCTGACATTAAGTACTATTAAAAGCCTTCTTGGCTTCAACCGTAGGACTAATTGAGAGTTTCTTATTAAAGTCTTGTTCGTATTTGTAGTTTCCATTGTACGAAAAAAAAAAGAAAGAAACTGAAGCAGCCCTGCAATTACAGTTTCTTTTCCTGTACAAGAGAAGAAATCCTCCAGTGTACCTCAAGTGACATTAACCAGCTTAATTTTAGGATTGTGGATCTTTTCATTTTCTTCCATTTCGAATTAAAATACATTTTGGTTTTAGTTTTTGACATCTTCTTTTAGTCTCAGATGCAAATACAGCAGCAGTTCTGAGAATATTTCTTTATGTATTATCTAGTTAAAGGATGTTTTTTCTTTGCAGGAGTGCCTGGAAAAGTGCGGTGAAAGCCTCCAGGAAATCATCAACTACCACATGGTAAGTCAGCCTGCTCTCCAGAGCGTCCCCATATGCTCCTCATTCAGTGGATTGATAGCCCAATGATATCATCCAACATTAAGGCCTCACGAGGGACCTATATTCCCTTTACAACAACACAGAAGGTCAACCTGAGCTGAGCTGTGTTTGTGTGTGTGTGTGAGTTGCTGTGTGGATTCCACGTGGATTACTTCTTTCACACATCGTCGTCTATCTGTCTGTCTGTCGCTGTGTAACTGTCAGTATACCGTACCTGTCAGTCAGAGCTGTATCACATCTCAGACAGACCCACAGAGGGCGAAAATGGCAAAAAAAAGACACGGACTCTGTCTTTCAAAGACGGCTTTATATGAGCAGAACGCCTCATATGGTTCAGTACCACTTACTAATAAGGCACCCTTTAAAAAGGGCTCATAAAATGTAACTAATGGCTAATAAATGCTACTATATCAATTAATATCTGTTTATAAAAACAAATGCAGTGTTGCCAGGTTGTGAAATCTCCCATTGGCAGGTATTCATCATTTCTTTATGTTTATAATACAGTTATAAATGTTGGTAGCCCATCAATAAACGCTCTCTTACTTTCTAATAAGCAATCACTTCTGCATCTTTAAGTGTTAACATGTCATTAATAGAGGGTTTAATCATCCAATTTGAAGTTGTGACTGCTAACAAGTTGTCGATAAATGTATTTTGGTGCTTTCAGCCCCTTTCTAGATATACTTTAACACACCCCTATTTATCATTAATAAGCAGTATATACATATAGTGTATAATAAGTTGTTTATAGCACATTATATTGTCGGTATAAGCAGATATTAGGACTTTTTAAGTGTTTATTAATGTACAGTATTTTCATCAATTATCCTATGAAGACATATTTTGTATAATTCCAATGGTTGTATTATCTATCTGTTTATATCTAGCATTAAGCTGTGGATGCTTCACAGGAAGAGTTAAAGTTAACACTTCAATCCATTTATTGAATCCCTCATCGAATCTTATTACTTTTACATATCAAAATTTGTAAGTAATAAAGGTTAAAATAATTACAACTCAAAGAAGTCTGATCAGCTTTTGTTTTGCCGAGAAGACAGAAACACCACAGTCATTATTTGTAGTAGTCCGGTAGCCACAACCTGAAAATGAGATGAGCAGCAGAAGATATGAAGTGTGCATTAACCGCTCTGTTGGTTCCTGTTGGACTAAAAAAAAAACACCGCCCAAGTCGTGGTCGTACAGTGTTACACAGTGAAGTGTCTTTTCACTCACAAACAATCTTTGGCTGTACCCAGACACCGGCTGTAGAGAGCTCATTAAGCAGAGAACAGCCAAACCTTTCATTTGAGCCTTTATGGAATTAGTTAATTCAGCTTCAGCTCATGTAATTGGTCACCGGTTTTGAATTCAGCACTGGCTAAAAATAAGAAGATGTAACCTAAAAGTGTGAGGAGAGATAGAAGGTTTCATAAGAGATTTGTTAACGTGGCAGCGTAATGAAGTTTGGTATTTTGCTGACCGGGAACCGTAATAATGTACCCCGATATCAGAACCCATCCCTACTTACAACAATATTATAGTGTCGTATAAAGACACTTTAAAGCTTTATATACTGATTAGAAATGCAAAATGGTGGGTTAAAATAAAGCGTTCTGAAAATGGTACGATCACAACCTGGCAAACCAAAACATGCTGTTAGTAGTTGCCCATATATCTCATCTATAATAAAGGATGCCTTATTAGAAAATGGTACAGTAAAGCCAGTTTGTGGAATTTTCTGTTTTCAAAAGCAGTTATCGCCAAGTATGTTAGCAATCATCTAAAGGCCACCTGATAAAATTCCTGAGATCGCAACCTTGAATAACAATAACATGATTTTCATTAATCTGCATCTTCCCACCGACGTTAAACAGCGCTTCTGCTTTACTGCTGTGTGTCGTTTCCCCTCCCCGCCTCCTGACCCTCCGAGGCCCTTTGAAGTCCATTAGCTTGAACCCGTTGCGTGTTTGACGATGCTGTAAAGTACAGAGTTTATGTGTGTGTGTGTGTGTGTGTGTGTGGGCATCACATTCCTTTCTGAAGCTGCAACAAAGATGTGTCATCGCAAATCAGCCACTCCCTCCACCTCATTCACTCCCAGTCTATTGGTAGCGAGAGAGAGAAAGAGAGAGAAAGAGAGAGAGAAAGAGAGAGAGAGAGGGGTCAGCTACACAAATGGAGGGTTAATGGGCGCGGGTCACTCAGCCAGGCGTGGATTAGCTTTAGCCTTTGGACAGTAGTAACCCTGTATAACCTTGAATGTGTTACATATGGTCGGGCATGTGTACAGTATGGATGTGCGTGACTGTCGATAGCATGTGGGGTGGGGGGGAGGGCGGTTGTACTATACTGTAATGAAGGATGTAATCACAGCAATGAAAAGGAAAACTTTGTCATCCTCTACTGCTCCAGAGCCAAAAGACAGATCGAAGACAAGCGTGTACATGTACATAACAAGACAATAAGGCTCTTGCCAAATTGTTGTTGTTGAAAGTAACAGAGATTAGATTCAACTTTATTGTCATTGCACGTACTACTGCAAGTACTACTAGAACAAGAAGATACACAGTGCAGGTAAAAGTACAAGTAATGGCAATATATATACAGAATAAACATCTGGGAGCATGATATGAATACGATGTATATACACTATAGGTCAGATATATACAGTATGGACATGTAGTATAGATATCGGAGCGCCTTGTTAGCCGAGTGGTTACGGCACATGCCGTATAACCGCAGCGTCCTGGATTCGATTCCAGCCTTGGGACCTTTGTATTGTTTTACATATTTTTTATGCTAAATGCAGTACCTGTGAGGGTTTCTGGACAATATTTGTCATTGTTTTGTGTTGTTAACTGATTTCCAATAATAATATATACAAATATTTGCATTAAGCAGCATATTTGCCCACTCCCATGTTGATAAGAGTATTAAATACTTGACAAATCTCTCTCTACGATACATTTTGAACAGATAGAAAATGTGCGATTAATTTTCGATTAATCACAATTAACTATGAACAATCTTGTGATTAATTGCCATTAAATATTTTAATCGGTCAACAGCCCTAACAATTTCATATAAAATATCAAAAATCCTCGTGAATGGTTTCATGGAAAAAAAAAGTATGGATCTATATTTTTTTGCCTATGAATATTTGAGAGCTACTGATCCCTAAAACACCTGTAAAATACCTGTATAAATATAATGCAATAATCATGTGAAAAGCTGCTTTGTGAAGCTAGTATTGTTCATTTCTTTGTTTTTTTCTTTGCTGGACTTTTGTAAATGTGTTCATATTAGAGCTTTGTCAGTTTTAGGTCTACATGCTTCCTCTCAGATGCAGGCTTCAGAGCTCCCGTCAGTCTGTCAGTGTTTCTGTCAGACTGACAGATCCTCTGTTGTTCAGCGTGTCACACTTTAGAGACCACAAGAGAGAGTGAGGGTCTGGCCTGGGACCAGCTGGCCTCTGCCACTGTAAGCTCAGCTGGGTTTTCAGCCCTCGCCCTCCCTCCTGTCCATTAGAGCCAAGAGTCTGACTGGACATTAATATGATTGGCGCTCAAAGGTTTTCTTTGTTAGTTTGATGTAAAAGCAGAGCAGAGCAGGAGGGGGGGTATGTAGCGATAAGAGGGATTCCCTTGAGATGAAAGATTTCACAGGAATGATAATATTTTCAACGATGTGACCTTAACGCCGCCTCGCGATCCACTGATATGAAAGACGTTTATTAACATTTTATGTTGACATCTTTTACATATTCACTATTTTAATCAGGAAAGACACCATGTGCATTCAGCACTCCTGTAGCCGAGGGACTCCAGCAGCGCTCCAATGAATAAGACATGATGATGGTTATATCTGCTACTTGTGACGGATGTCCCTCTGCGTGCATGCTTCCGCCACGCAGCTGCTACCGCTCCTAAGAATACGAAATGGCACCATACAAATGGGGGGCGCTGAGTGCCAACTGCCCTTGTCGCGGCCATGCTCGGATGCCTTTTAAAACCCGTAAAATAAACACATAGATTTGAACGTGTTCAAGGACGTGAGCTCAGACAGGGCAAACGCACAGATCCAAGAATGTTATAAAAGAGTCCTGGCCCTCACTTCCCTCCGTTTCCTGATCGCTTGGCTCTCTCTTGCCAGTTCGGCACCACACAACAGAACAAACAGGCTTTGTTTGTATGAAGGTCAAGCCAAGTATAGCTCCTTTTTTTTTTTTTTTTTACTTTAGCTCCGAGCCTGTGCGTCTTTTCCCCTTCCAAAGATTTCACAATATGGGCAGAAATCAGGCCAAGATTTTTAACTCTCTCTGTTTAACTCAAGCATGAAACTCCATATGAATACTCAATCAATTATTGACTGATGTTTGAGTCTCTGAACATCCATTAGAAATGAGGGGAGACTGACACACAGATGCAAAGAGAGACGCACATCTGAGCTGCTAAAGGCTATTTACAGGAGAGAGAAGAGAAGGCATGTATGTATGGACGGAGGAATTTAGGTTGTAATTACATTTTCAGCTACATACATACATACAATTTCCCCGATTTAAATCATTTGAATACAATAGGTATGCTCATGCAGAGGGCTGTACATGCTGAATGAGTAAATTCCCATGTGGGATGCCAACGCTAGTGTCTCTCAGTTATATTTGGAAACTGGAAAACAAAGAAAGACGCAGCAGGAAGGCATTTCTGTCTGCAGTTGCAATCCTTCTCATTCCTTACAGACTACAACTGTCCTTTGTTCAGAGAGTAAAAATATATTAAAATGTGTCTTAAAAAGGGAGCACAGTGGCCTGACAGAGAAACTGATACCTAACTAAACACTGCCCTAACACTTTGGTGATATTGTGTTTCTTAAAATACTTCATATTGACAGCCAGTCGTTGATCTTCTTGATGATGAGATTAAGCTTGAAGCCCTTGAACAGTATGAATGCTAGGAATTTTGATCTGCATTTGCTGAAGGACAGATTCACCACACAATAGATCAATGGACAATAAAGGCGATATAGGCGATAGGTTCCAGGTTATTCTAGTGTTACATTGCCGTTTCTCCTTACATACACACTCTGTGGCCACTTTATAGGGTACACCTGTATAATCTATTCCGATTCAATACAACAGCCCTGCCATAACTTTCTTTACAAACGTTATAATGTTCATGTGTAACTTCAAATATGTATTCAATATTGAGGCTACATTTAAAGGAGATGTTGTCGTCGACTACATTATATTGGGAGGTGTTTATTTTGTTTGTCATTCCTATTCATATTTTGGGCTGTCAATCAATTAAAATATTTAATGGTAATTAATCGCATGATTGTCCATAGTTAATAGCGATTAATCGCAAATTAATGAATCAAAATGTACCTTAAAGGGAGATTTGTCAAGTATTTAATACTCTTATCAACATGGGAGTGGACAAATATGCTTGCTTTATGCAAATGTATGTATATATTCATTATTGGAAATCAATTAACAACACAAAACAATGACAAATATTGTCCAGAAACCCTCACAGGTACTGCGTTTAGCATGAGAAAAATGCTCAAATCATAACATAGCAAATTCAAGCCCAACAAGCAACAACAGCTGTCAGTGTGATCAATGATTATCATAAAGTGGGCATGTCTGTAAAGGGGAGTCTCGTGGGTACCCATAGAACCCATTTTTATTCACATATCTTGAGGTCAGAGGTCAAGGGATCCCTTTTAAAAATGTCCATGCCAGTTTTTCCTCGCCAAAATGTTGCAGAAGTTTGGAGCGTTATTTATCCTCCTTCCTGACAAGCTAGTATGACATGGTTGGTACCAATGGATTTTTTAGGTTTTCTAGTTTCATATAATGCCAGTATCTTCACTCTGGCTTTAAAACTGAGTCTGCTACAACCTAAAAATTGCAAGTTACGTTAACGTGTTAAAGACATTATTGGCGTTAAAACGAATTTGCGTTAACGCGTTATTGCATTAACCTTGACAGCCCTTATTCATATAGATGAGGAATATTAGAAACTCTCTCAATATAATGCTGTCCAATATAACACCATTACTCACTATGACCTCATGCTAAAATATACAACTGAATTAACATCTGACTTTTTGGCAGAACAGTTGTATTGAATTGCATAAGATTACACAGGTCAGGTGTACCTAATAAAGTGGCAGTTGAGTGTATACTTTAGTGTACTCTCTGCTTTGATTTAAGTAGTAAATCCTGTTCTTCTGATGCTATAACCAAAAAACCGTGTGACTGAATGAAACAGGGTTTGTCCAGGTATGATCAGACAACCTTCCTGGATATAAAGTCTAAAAACAACAGTTTTTCTTGCCACATTTGACATTTTGACATCTCATTTGACAGTTGTTTGCTTACTCTTGTGCACGGATCAACCAAATTGGCTTAAGATAATTGCTTGACTGCTTTTATTAGATCCGTCTGTGTCCCAACATGTCTGTGGAATGAGAGGCAAACTGGTAGTCAGTACAGTAGTCCATTGTGAGGGTGTTTGTAGCCGTCTCATTCCTCAGCTGTGATATCAGGTCATGGAAGATGTGCCAGATATCCCTAACGTACTTACTTACTTACAACATTGTAGACAGTTGTTTTCTTTGTTCGACCACATTCCAACTTTATTATGTGTGTTGACCTTTTCTGTTAAATGTGAGAATAAAATGTTATGATAGTCAAATTTAAAAATCCAAACAAAAAGGGATCTCATTCATAATTTGAACATCACTGAAAGTCTATATAGTCAAGTAGGAGCTTACAGATAACATTAGCATCAAAAACGTCATGAGCAATAAACCTCTGGGGACCCCGAATGTCCTAATTTCATGGCACTGCATCCAATATTT
The DNA here is from genome assembly GCA_916701655.1 of Sebastiscus albofasciatus. Taxonomy (NCBI): domain Eukaryota; kingdom Metazoa; phylum Chordata; class Actinopteri; order Perciformes; family Sebastidae; genus Sebastiscus; species Sebastiscus albofasciatus. Next base: position 37,561 of record CAKAOI010051071.1, read on the forward strand.
AAAGATATTTCACAAATGATATGCCCGTCAGACCAACAATACTCCTTTAGGCATATTGTATTCCTTTTAAGTGGTGCATTCTTAATCCTGTTGTCCGGCTAGTTCACATCAGAGACACCCTCTGGCATCTTGTCCAATGAAAGTAGGGTGTCAACTTGCCACAAAAGCAGCTCAGGAATGCTACAGGCTACACTACCCCCAGAGCCAGGAAGTCTCACAGCAGTTTTCCTGCCACCACTCTGTCTCACACACATACACACTCACGAACCTGGATGTGTGCTTGTTGACTTGACTGCTTTTAAAGATTGGTGGTTTACACTGAGCCTCCGTACACCTCAGACCTGTCTGCACGGTGCCCAACTTAATCTTACACCCGGGTGTTTATGGCCGCTGCACGCCGCTGCCCTGCTGGTTCTGTTTTGAGTTCTTGCGTGTTTGTGGGAGACCTCGATTGGCGCAAGACTCCACTTCTCACTTTTTAAACTGCGTCCAGGAGAACAGATTGACCACACACGCACAATCAAACCCCTTTGCAGTCAAACCCGATGGTATTTGAACATGGCACTCTTTATTCATTGGACTACAAAGGTTGGCTCACCTGTTAGAGGTTGGATAAGACAGCATCTGGTACAGCATTGGAGGAATTCCTTTGCTGGTCAGTAAAGTGGATGGTTTCTGATGTGATTGAGCAACAAACAGGATGGGAGGGCTGCTTCGTTGTTCCACTCTCACACTTATTTGGACCCAGCGGGTTTATAGAGCAATAAAATGAAGCCTTAACCCACCATCAAAACAAACACGTCTCTTTTAGAGTTGCTTGCAGGAATGGGATGACCACTTCCCTCTCAGCCACATTTTTTATTTTGAAGCCTATGGTCAAGTCAAAGTGCTGGTTAGTGGCTCCCTCTATGCACCGCCTGCAGTGGCAGCTATAGAGAAGTGTCTTACTCATCATCAGCGCCTGTAATCCCCGAGTTAAAACGCCAATAAGCTTAGTTTTATAGGGCCTTGCAAATCTTCTAATCCACACACTCACAGTTGTATATCCAATTATTCAGGCAGGATGAGGGTGCAAACCCTTTAACCAATCTGGCTGCTCAGTTATGGCGATAGCACGTGGGCACCGACAATTTGTCTGAGTGGGTTTGCAGCCTGCGTCGGATGCAGACTCCGCAGTGTCACATTGTACCAAAAGCCTCCTCTCCTCTCCTCTCTTCTCCTCCCTCTCACTCACTTCCTCCCTCCCTCTCTGCCCGAGTGACCTATTTAGCAGCAGCAGAAGCAGCAGCAGCAGCAGCATGGCAGCAGCGATCACAGAGGATGTGCTCAGAGGGTGAAAGAGAGGAGGAGGGATCTTGAATGTAAAACACCTAAAAGACGGCAGAGTGTTATTGTGTTGCGGCGGGTGTAGCTTGAGTCAGAGTGACATTCCTCCACCATTTATTCCAACAGGCATTAAAGGCTAATTTACATTGTTTGCATGCATCATGTGGAGAAAAAAAAAAAGCGATGTGTTGTCGCCCTCTGTTGGTTAGAAATACACTGCAGATGGTTTGACTGCAGCACACTGTTGTTTTCCCTCCAAAAGTCGGATAAGCTCTGAATGAGATTTGGCAGATTTTTTTTTACATTTTTTTGTCCTATATTGGTTGAGTAGTAATAAATACTTAATCAAACAATAGCTGAGGAACTACATCTTTATTTGTCACACTAAACATCACTTTAGTTAGTATAAATTGGTTGTTTTGACCCTGTGTTAATTTTTTATATTACTGTTAGGTCAGAGGTGGAAGAAATATTCAGATCCTTTACTTAAAGTATTAATACACTAATGTAAAAATACTCAATATCCTACTTAAAGGAACAGTGTGTAACATTTAAGGGGAACTATTAGCAGAAATGGAATTTAATTCCGTTGGTTGCAATCTCCTCACCTCACCGTTAGATACCGCCAGATCCTACACACTGGACCTTTAAGTAAAAGTATAGAAGTATTATCAGCAAAATGTACTTGAGTATCAAAAGTATAAGTACTGATGTAACTGATATATGCAGTTAGATATTGAAAAATGTAAGGGATCGTCAGATGATTAATGGGGCAGGAAAGAAGAGACTTCTTTTATTCATTCATTGGATTTTTTTTGTGAAATACTGGATAATTTTTTTAAGAAAAAAAGGTAAAAATTCTCTGATTCCAGCTTTTTAAATGTGAATATTTTCTGTTTTTTTTACTCCTATGACAGTAAACTGACTATCTTTGAGTTGCGGACATAACAAGATGTCTGGACGTCATCTTGGGTTTTGGGAAACACTGATCAACATTTTTCACCATTTTCTGACATTTTATAGACCAAACAACTAATCAACTAATCAATGAAATAATCCACAGATTAATCGGCAACGAAAATAATCGTTAGTTGCAGAACTAGTTTTACTATAATGCTCTGTGTAAATTGAAAATGTAATGTTTTTTCTATTATTATATCGTTATTGATTAATTTGCTATTATTTTCTTGATTCATCTTTTAATAGTTTTCTCTATAAAATGTTGTGTAAAAGCTTGTTTTTTTTTTCAACCAATAGTCGGAACCTAAAGAGATTCAGTTTTCTATCACATGAAACAATGAAAAACCTCATATTTGGGAAGCTGGCACTGGGTAATATTTGGCATTATGCTTGAAAAATGACTTGTATTAAAATCAATCAAAACAGAAATCAAAACTGAGTAATTGACTAATCATTACAGCTCTAGTTTTGATATGAATGAAAACCAAATCTGTTAAGGGTTTGTGTACAAAGTCTTCATGCTAATCTCTTCTTCTCATCTGTTTCAGATCCTGTTTGATCAAGCTCAGCGGTCTGTAAAGCAGCAGTTGCACAACTTCGTGAAAGAGTGAGTAAACCTGCTATTCACGGTTCCCCAGTCAGGTTTCCCTGCAGAACTTTTAGATGTATAAAAGATTCAACACAGCTCGAAAAAGCCACAAAGTCCTGAACCTTAAAAAAGCAGATGTACTCTTGTTAACCCCAAAAACCTTTTTGCTCTTTTTTTAAATATTAAACAGAGTGCAACCTCTTTCAGCCCAGAAATGTTGTCACAGACGTATCATGAACAATGCAGTGTAACCTCCCGGTTACCTGTGAGCTCACATTGACATTGTGACGGCTTTAAATAATCTAACAATCTGTAATTCTGCTGTCTTCTGAGCTGAACTGTAGTTTGTTTTGTGATCCGGTGTAAAGTTACTGATGTCTCACTACTCATCTGTGTCTGTCTGTCAGAGATGTACGGAAGTTCAAGGAGACCAAGAAGCACTTCGATAGGGTGCGTGAGGATATGGAAATAGCGCAGGTGAAGAATGCTCAGGCGCCGAGGAACAAGCCTCACGAGGTGGAAGAAGCCGCCGGCACGCTCAGCATTACTCGCAGGTGCTTCCGACACCTCGCTCTGGACTACGTACTACAGGTTAGACTAATGACTCTGTGAATCCTTGTTTGACAATATACAGCATGTTCCTAAAGGTACAATTTTATATATTCAAGGATGTTGTATCTTCTTTCACGTACACGTGAACTAAGCTAAAGCTACCTAACGGAAACATAAACGTCTAGACGGTAGTTATGTAAAGCTAGTCTGTATCTGTATTGTATCTATATCTGTTTGTGTCACAAAAATATCGATATTTGGATGTATACTAAATGTGGGACGGGGTCTAAACTGGACATCATCAGAAAAACAGAAAAAAATCAAGTCTTAACTAAACCCAAAAAATTAGACCAGGAGACCGGTGTTTTGTTTTGTAAGCTACGTCGGTGACGTGTTTTCCGTAGTTGTTACATTGTTTCCGTACGTATTTTACTTAGTTTCCGTACTTATTTAAAGTCGAATTATGACATTTTTCCTAAACCTAACTAAGTGGCTGTGTTGCCTAAACCTAAGTGAGTGGCTTTGTTGCCCCCTGCTGGTACTGCACCTTCATACACACGTGTAATATTGACGCCTCAGCAAGGCAAAACGTGACACTGACACGCTATCCTCTGGTGGACAGGCGGGTCTATTACACGCATTGGTGTGATATTGGGTTGGATAAGACGAGGCCCAGATGAATGTAAAGTTAGGCAGAAACTCTATGAAACTAAAAGCTATCGACAAAAGCGATCTTGGCTATTTTGCATGCACTTTTGAGACGATCCCTAGCTTCAACTCCTTAGTTTTCCGTCTGCTGTCAAGTCACCAAAATAGTAGGCTTCAATATCGGATCATGAGATAAAAGAACATCCGTTCAACACAAGCCAAGCTTTGTCCAGTACTGCAAAACAAATCTGTTGACAACTCAGTTAATAGCTGATTATTGAATGTCAAACTATCCTCAATTTTTTAATCCTATACAGTATCTTCTTTGTTTACATTTTGGCAAATCTGCATCATGGAAAGTCATGGTGCTTTGGTTACTGGCAGTTCCTGTTTGCACTGTACAGACAACAATCACCTGGATTACTTTGATACTGAAGGAAAAGTCTGAATCTGATGTCTATGAGCCAAGATTGTGTAACAAACAGAATCAGTTCATACGACGGGTTGTCCGACCTCCTCGGAAAGTGTTGATACCTGTTTCAAAGAGACACACATGAAGGCAGAGTGAAACGCTGGCCTGTCGTAGAGAAGCGGCTGATATTGTTTAAATATGGCGCATATTTTCAGACGGTCTCTGGTGGAAAGCTTTCATAGTGGTGCACTCATTTGTTCATGTGAAAGGTGACAGAAATAGTTGTGCAGAGGATGAAACAAGAGGGCAAACCCTGACTTCTGTCTCATCTCACCGCACGGCTGACCAATTACGGAGTGAAGGGAGTGTAAATGTCGGATTGTAGGTTTCTGAAGAAGCATACTGGCAGCTTAGGGAGTGCCTGTTTTGTTTGGTTTCTACACAGATTTATGGACATTTGTTATGGATGGATTATTGGAGAATATTGATACGACTGTAAAGAGTGATTGCACACATTGTAAACACTGATTGTAGCAGTGTGTGTGTGTGTGTGTGTGTGTGTGTGTGTGTGTGTGACGTCTTTGTGTTTCCATTTAACTGAAATAGCGTGACGTTTGTGGCAAATAGTGTCAGTTGGGTGACAGGTCAGTGGGGGCGGGGGGGGACCGACACTACTGTAAAATGTTTGGATGATGTTCATATATTCGTTTACAGTCCGACTAGACAGACGTATCTCGCCTTTACAATCGGGGAATGACCGTGACGTAGCCCTTTTAGCCTGCAGCGATGTCTGCGTGCGTCTTCCTTCCTGTGTGATTCATTCTCCTCTCCGTTCATATGCTGCACGCAGTTTATTTTGCCCACAAGTTGTAACCTCCTACCCATGAGTGCCTGCGGGGGGAACAAAGAGACTGATTCAGTGTGATCGCTGTGATGGCCTTGCCCTCTTTTTCCATTCTTCGTCCTGTCTGCTGGCAGCTTTCTCTCACTGCTCTCAGACACGTTACCCTTTTGAGTCTTAATTGAAAGTGTCTCAAGGCAGAAAAGGTCAAAGCTGTGGGGACATGCGCTATATGTATAAGTGACCTCTTAAATGTAGCACAAAATGTTATTTGCATCAGTTAAGATGTACAATGCAAAGGCTTTAACTCAGGGAATGCTATAGGCACTATGTGTGTTGATGGCAGGGTGTTTTTTTTCCCACTTCTACTGTTCACATGTAATGGGATTTATGGTGGTTTGCAGTGGTGGAGGAAGTATTCTCTACTTGAGTAAAAGTACTAATACCACACTATGAAATTGAAAATGTTATTTAAAACAGTCACTATATCCTGACAGGAGTGCATGAGACAGATAATCTGTAAAAGAAATCATGTTCCTCTGTGTCCTCATGTGCTCAAAATGACAATTTTGAGCACAGATTATCTCATGCACTACTGTCAGGATATAGTCAGTTTTATAAAAATTACTTTTTAATCATACTTGCTCAAAATTACCTACTGCAGCTTTAAGTAAAAGTACGTAAGTATAATCAAGAAAATGTACTTAAAAAAGTCAAAGTACTCAATGCAGAAAAATGCCCCATGTGGCTGTTATACTATTATATATTCTATCATTAGATTATTATTACTCATGCATTAATATAAAAGCAGGATTTTTACTGTGGTAGTTGGTTGAGGTGGAGATCATTTTGAACTGATAACTTAGAATTATTTTCATTATTGGAATAATCTGCTGGATATTTTCTCCATTAATCGATTGATTGTTTGGTTTGTACAAATTCTGAACATAGTGGGAAACGCCATCACAATTAGAGCCGAAGCCCAAAGTGACCCCTTCACAATGTTTATTTTGTCCAAAACCAACAGTACAAACCTCAACATTATTAAATAGACTTCATATTTTGCTCTTTGTAGGTTTTGTATGCAGAAATCTTAAATTGCAAAGTAACCAAAGCTGTCAGATTAATGTGGTGCAGTAAATGGTACGATATTTCCCTCTGAGATGTGGTAGTGGAGTAGAAGTACAGAGTGGCATGAAAAGAAAAGACTCAAGTAAAGTACGAGTACCTCAAATTTGTACAGTACTATGAGTACAGTACTAGAAAGGCAAATATTGTCCACTAGATGGAGTTATCTCAATAGCCTGTAGGTGTCAAATAATCAACACTCCAGACAGTCTAATTTATTATTTACATCTAGAAACACACGTCTGTCTTCTTTTTTTTCTGCAGATCAATGTCCTCCAGGCAAAGAAGAAATTTGAGATCCTAGATGCTGTAAGTCAATGCAGACACTCACAAACATCTTTATAATGTATTCCACACACAAAAAGAGAGTCGTCTGCAGGGTCGTAGAACTTCATAACGTTGCCTCTGTCCCATCCAGATGCTGTCCTTCATGCACGCCCAGTACTCGCTGTTCCAGCAGGGCTACAACCTGCTGGATGAGATCGACCCGTACATGAAGAAACTGGCTGCTGAGGTGAGCAAAGCATCTTCATCACCACTCAGGAGCTCTGTATTCATTTGAACTGGTTTGATCCTCATTGTTGATCGATACGTTGGATAGCTGATGTGATTTTGTGGGGTGTATTGTACCGAATAAAAAGCTCCCCCTTCGCATTCAATGAAAAAGGCTTCATTATAGTTCAAACCAATGTTGTATGGGTGCACAAACATGTTATTGTGGACTAACAAGCAGGTTGACTGCTGCAGGAGAATCGATGCTCCATTATAAAACTCTGACCTAACATGTCATTGGAGGCTTAGCCTGTGTTTGCAAGTGGAAACCGTTGCAGTCAGCTTCTCTGAATCACTCTTTGCCTCTCTGACAGTGCCTTTGCTGCTATTTATGTTTGAATTATCTCACTGCAAAATGGAGAGTTTCACAGGATGTACCTTTGGCTGGATGTCTCATCAGAAACACTGAACTTGTTTTTCATTTTTGTCTGTGTGAAATGGACTTTCAGCTGGATCAGCTGGTGATTGATTCCGCCATGGAGAAGAGGGAAATGGAGCATAAACATGCAACCATTCAGCAGAGGGTGAGTTCCTGTTTGTTTTATATCAACCAAATAAAAATTTTAAAGAATTCCACCAAATATTTGCAGGTCTTGAAAAGCCTAAATTCAGTTTCCTCAAAAAGGAGGTCCTAAATTTAATTTACAAAATAGTTATAGGCAGAAACGTTAGTTATAATGTTTTTGTATCCGATTGTGTGCTGTAAAGAGATGTTATTGTCTCATAATGAACACGTGTCAATTTGAGCTCAAATTTAAATGAACTGAAATATGAATGATATAATATTTTAATTTGTTAATCCTTAAATCTATTTTCTGCTGCTTATCCCGGTCCATGCTGTGTTGATTTAATTAATTACATCATTAGGAATTATTGTTCTATGCTGCTGGGAAGGACTGAATCAAATGTGATATAATAATAATTAATTCCAAGCTATATTGTCCCGACTGGTTTTGCATCATACTGTCATACTTTGGCCAGTTTGAAACAGTTAAATTAAATTAATTAAATTGCATTCTATGTGGTGTTAAAAAGGTCGTAAAGGCCTGAATTGTAGAATCCTGCAGAAACCCTGATATGGCTTCACTATTTTTTTTCTCATAGGAAAAAAAGTAGATACAAAAATAATCAATTTATGTGCAAAAAGTGCAAAATATGTGATAAAAAGGTTAAGGTTTCAGGCATCGTCAGCACAACTTGAACTTGTGAGGAGCCTCTGTGAGATGTTTATCTTGGCTGCACACACCTGACACCACACTACTTCTTGAAAACCCTGGATTCAAGAGTGCAAACCCTTTCATGTTTATTTGTCTTTAGTATTTCCCTGCAAGCAAATGACTGGGACAGTTACACACATGCAGGTTTTTGACCCTGAAGAATCTCCCTTTTGTCCGTTCAGTTGGTAGGTTGGTACTGAGCCGTTCTGAGAGTCTAACAGGGCGTTAATGTGCTCACATCTCACCTCCAAAGGCCCAGTCTGCCACCTGGCCCAGTGCATCTGTTGTGACTGGGGAGGGATTAGACCTGGGCAGCTGGGAGGTGTTTGATTAATCCCCCCCCTAACAAGGTCCAGGCATTGATTTAAGCATTAAATCAAGTGGAATTAAGTGTTTTTAAGAGATATTAATCCCACTGTTGTCTGATCGTCAGCACGTTAGCTACTGTTTGTGCTGATATATAAGCAGGAGCCTCTCTAAGTGCTCTTAGTCTGGTAAAGTGCTGACCGTATGGTTTTGTTGAGCATTTTTGGCAACTGAAATATCTCGATAAATATTAATTGGATTGATGTGAAATTTTGTACAGATATTCATGTTTCCCAGAGGATGCATCCTACTGACTTTAGGGATCCCCTGACTTTTTGTCTTGCACCAACATGACTTCATATTTGTCGTTTTTAGTGAAATATCAAAAATATTGGATGGATTCAAATAGGCTCTCTGAGTATATTTTCTCTTGGTGCTCAAATAAATAAAGGGTAGGGTAGGGTGCACTCCCTGTCTGACATCCTGTTATTTAATAATTCAGAAAGCCTCATTTCCAGCGCCAGGCCCGCGTCTGGCTCCCGTGTACCCCAGGATCAGTGACCATCTGTCAGACAGCTCCGGTCAGCGCACTCCCTCTAGGCGCTGTGGATAGAGCCACGGGGAAGGGCCGGGTCACATGTGGGGCCAGTTATTGATCTGTTTTTACCAGAGCTGTTAGACACTAAGCCTCATGCACCATCCATCACCAAGGGACTTGTACTGTAGTAGTAATTTAACAAGGTCAGGGAGTTGAAGCCACATTAAAATCTGCAGGGTATGAAAATATTGTGGCGGTGACGCGTGATGTTTTTTTGTGGGCAGCTTCATTGGAAGAGCAGTAAGGAGGATAATCAGAGGTGCATTGAGGCCGGAAGATTATTGTAATATCCCCATCTAAACTAGTGTGGTGGTCCTAACGCTGCATTTGTCTTTTCTTCTGCTCATATGTTCCCAATGCCACCATCTCCTCTCCTCTCAGACCCTCATGCAGGTGAGTACTCCTACATTTGTTTTCCCATTTGAATTTGAATTTTTCCTTGAAAGGTGTCTTTGGTTTAGTGTGTTGGGGGGGCGGGAGGGTGCATCGTAGCCCACGGTGGTGTTAGTATAGGACATTAACAAACCCCTTTGAAGTTTTCTTCAAGCTGTAGTGGGACTCCAAAAAGCCTTGAGGGCGAGCTGAAGTGAATCATTTATACAAAACAATTAGAAACGGGGCTTTGTTTGACTGGCCTGTATAGAAACTGTCTGTTACATCACCTGCTGCCAGTGGTGGAAAGTAACTAAGTATATTTACTCAAGTACTGCAATCCTACAATATTTCCATTTTATGCTACTTTATACTAGCAAATATTGTACTTTTTTACTTCACTACATTTATTTGACAACATCAGACAGTTATTTACTTTGTAGAGTCACTATTATTAATACAAAATACAAATCGACTAATGAATTCTGATATATTATTATTAGGGCTGTCAATCAATTAAAATATTTAATCACCATTAATCGCAGGACTTGGGTGGTGCAGTGGTCAGCACTGTCACCTCACAGCAAGAGGGTTGCAGGTTCGAATCCGGCTTGGGGCCCTTCTGTGTGGAGTTTGCATGTTCTCCCAGTGTTAGCGTGGTTTTTCTCAGGGTTCTCTGGTTTCCTCTCACAGTCCAGACAATTGTTGACTCTAAATGTCCCGTAGGTGTGAATGTGAGCGTGAATGGTTGTCTGTCTCTATGTGTCAGTCCTGTGATAGTCTGGTGACCTGTCCAGGGTCTGCCCTGCCTTCACCCAATGTCAGCTGGGATCGGCTCCAGCCCCCCCAATTGCACATGTTTTATCTGTTCAAAATGTACATGTGCATGTGATTATCATAAAGTGGGCATGTCTGTAAAGGGGAGACTCGTGGGTACCCATAGAACCCATTTTCATTCACATATCTTGAGGTCAGAGGTCAAGGGACCCCTTTGAAAATGGCCGTGCCAGTTTTTCCTCGCTAAAATTTAGCGTAACTTCATAGCGTTATTTAACCTCTTCAAAATGAATGGCGTTAAATCAAATTTACGTTAACGCGTTATCACGTTAACTTTGACAGAACTAATATTATTATAGATTAAGCTACCCGGCAGTACATGGACTTGTACTTTTACTTTTAGTACTTTAAGTATATTTTAATGTCAATATTTTGTGCTTTTACTTAAGGAAGAGTTTGAATGCAGTACTTTGACTTGTAACAGAGTATTTCTACACAGTGGTATTGCTACTTTTACTTAAGTAATAGATAGATAGATAGATAGATAGATAGATAGATAGATAGATAGATAGATAGATAGATAGCAGTGTAATTGTTCATCTCATTCCATTTGCATTACAATTAACATGCAATTTTTCTGAATCTGAAATATTACATGACAGATTTTAGATATATTTTATATTTATTCATGCACAGCATGTCATTGTATTTTGTATTCTTTAACTTCCGCTGCTTCTAGAACATCCTCCCTTTAAAGATAGATTTTTCCCCCCTTTGCTTCTTTTCTTCCTCGGCATATCGAGCATGTGCAATAAGCCTTGTGTAAACTTACACAGGGCAAACGGGCAGCCTTTACTCAGTACAAGCAAAAAAAAAACAAAAAAAAAAACAGGAGAGTAGAGAGGGAGTTAAAGTGCTTCAACTGTCACTACTGCGGTCTGGACGCACAGTGCAGCGAAAAGCATCTAAATGCCAGAACCATTCATTTTTAACCACAGATTTAATGGAGAAGTCCTGTTCAAGGCAGTCTGCTCATCCCGCTATTCTATATTCCTACGTTTACATCAGCAGCGCAGCGCTACGTGCCGCCCCTCGTGTGCGTCACTGGAGTTATTTTTACTGCTTGAAACTCCAGATGAATGTTGTAGTGAAAACATGATTGAATATGTCTGTTTTTGTGTTGCATTTTATGATACACAACAACACATTTAATACAGATGTGAACATCCAGGAGATCTACAGTACAGTACAGTACACAAATAAATGTATATATATAATGTATATATAAAAAGATTTTGATAAGATTTAATGCTGCAACTAACAATTCTCTTCAATCTCTTTATCGATTCATCTGCAGATTATTTTGTTGATTCATGATTTTGTCTGTAAAATAGTAATTGTAATTTCCAGCAGACCAAAAAGATTAATTAAATTTTCTAGTTTTATTCAGCCAACAGTCCAAAACTCAAAGATATCCAGTTTACTATCATATAAGTCAAAGTCAAAGCGTTTATTATCATGTGCACAGTTAAAACAAGTTTCCCTGTATAATGAAATTCTTTCTTCGCCTTCCGCTATGAGTGCTGTTTACAAGGAAACACAAAGTATAACAAATACTGTAGGTACAAGAGAATAGATACACAAAGAAAGGGCACTATGTACAATAAACAATAAAAAGGAAGAAAGATAAGACAATCAAAAGCATAAAATCCTCAAATTTGAGAAGCTGGAACCAGCAAGTGTTTGTCACTTTTGCTTGAAAAATGATTATCAAAATAGTTGCTGATTAGTTTTCTAATACATTTTTTGACTAATAGCTGCAGCTCTAATAACATATCATCAGAAAAACTTCCCATGAAATTCCTTGTAGAGAAGCAAAAAGCTGCCCCAGAAGTTGTTTGAAATATTCTCATTCTTCAGGAGAGAAAAAGGAGGTGCAACACTTGCTATGCAGATGATCAACACATTTATTCATGAACACGTGATATTTCAGCCCTGGGGCCTTCGTTAGATGAGGTCATCAGAGGAGGAAAGGTCTGAATCTCCTCATCCTCAACATGCCTTTTGCACTCAAACACAGCTCTTTACTGGAGTCAGAGAAAACCTTATTTCCAGCTGAACACAGAGAGAACTGTGTCCAAATGAAAGCTTTCTTACAATAGTGCTCGAGTAGCCGGCGATCTGTGTTCACATTTGCCCACAAGGACTGTTGCTCAATCTCATTGTTTAATTTAAGCATTAAAGGCATAGTTTGGGTGTTTTGAAGTGGGGTTGTATGAAGTACTTATCCATAGTCAGTGTATTAGTGTAGTGTAGATGACAGTTGGCACGCCCCCAGTTTGGAGAAGCAGACAGGATTTACTGCGCAGAAGCAAAACAACGTACTGCTGTGGACGGGGCCGATAGCAAAACGTATTTTAGACATCTAAAAAAATCAATATCATATATTTAGAATATTTTCACTGCTTTACTTTGCCATCAGACTGCACTTTCTGACGAGCGTTGTATTCATCTATGTTCTCACCAAAGCCACCAGACTCCATTGATAAAAACAGTAATTTTACCTCACAGAACACGTGAGTTGCTGGTCTACCGCTGCCTCGATCGGTTAGTTTGTCTGTGTTATTGTGTGACTTTGGCGAATCCAAACTAACCAATGTATTTAATGTTTTTTTCAATGGAGTCTGGTTGCTTTGGCGAGAGCATAGATAACTATGGCTTCTGTTCCCCATCGGAAGAATAGATATAATGTATCTATTTTTATATAAATTTAAATATAACATAGATAATAATGTGTAGCTGACTGACTTCAAGGTAAAGCGTTGAAAATATTCTAAATATAGCGTACACTTCAACTGATATTGATTTTTTTTAGGTGAGCCCCGTCCACAGTAGTACATTGCTTTGCTTCCGTGTGGTAGTTCGTGTCTGCTTCTCCAAGCTGGGGGCGTGCTGACAGTCATCTTTTGTACTGTAGGTACCTCATGCAATCCCACTTCAAAACACCCAAACTGTCCCTTTAAGTTGAGATTGTCTGATCACCACAGTTTGTGCTGTTTGTTGTTAAATCACAGAAGACCTTGCCCTCTTTGTAAAGCGTCCTTGGGTTTCTTGAAAGGCGATATATAAATCCAATTTATTATTATTATTAAGACTGTGAACTGTCTCTTATAATCAATGTCTGGTATTTGAAAAGACTTTCTCTGGGCTTTTGTAACTTTGTAGTGAAGTCGACCAGGTCTGTTGAGGTTTAGCTGAAGAGCAGATGTCAGGCAGGTATGTTCAGCAAGACGGTGCAAAGCCGGTCTGCAACAGATGAAAGCTTGTAGAGATAATGAGACAGGCAGACGGATCCTGTAGGAGATAAACAAACATCACAGCAGTAATCAGTGCTACCAACTGGCCTCACCATTTGGCGTTGGCGCTCTGCAGCATAGAGCCTGCGGGTCGACCTACGTTACAGTACAGCAAGCAGGTGGACCAAGCATCAGGACACGTTGTCTGCATCATCCAAGTGTTTCTGCTGCTCCATGCGACACAACACAACAATTTGCTTACTTGCTTCCAAACATTTGGAAGCCGCTGTTTCCCAGCTTGTTCAATAATTCACTGATGTTCAGTTTCTGTCTGCGTGACGTTGCATCATTAAAAATAGATGGTCTTTGTTGTAGGCTTGAGAGATTGCAGAGTACCACCCAGTGCACATCTTGTTTCAGTGTTGCCTTGCATGTTTGTGATGTTGTATTAAAAAAAAAAAGAGAGAGGCGTCTGACAGCTGAAGGTAAGCTGCATCCACTTCTTACAGATTCAATACTAGTTGTGAGTAGAGAGTAAATCAAAGCCCTGAGTAGTATTTGTTTGGTGATCTGGGCAGCCTGCCAGATAGATTTCCTCTGGGTCAACAGGAGATTGAAACTCCCACCTTCCTCAGCGAGGGAGGTGTGTTTAGGGAGTTGTAAAACTGAAGTGTCAAAGCTTGTCTTTGGGTGGAGAGCAGCTACAGTACTACGTAGTGTAGTCCACTATTCTTCCACAGCACCCTGCCACGGATACTTTGGCAGCTGTATGCTAATTTGTCCTAATCCCAGAGAGGCTCAGAGATCGGCAGGCAGGTGGCTGTAGTGGAAGGGCACACATGTCAGTGTTGGAATTACGCACCGCACTGCAGTGAAACGATGCGTTAACCTCCGCTGTGAGAGAGTGAAGGCAGACATGCTTCTACTCTGAGACAGCTGCTTTTCAGGAGTCGATTTATATTTATTTTTTTGCCTTTTTTCGTGCTTTTCGATGCTGCTGGAACACACTAAACGTTTGAAAATGAAGATCCTTTGCCGGTGGGACCACAGTTTGGTGGGTTGATTTGGCTGTTTGTTACTTTAGTGCATGTTCTCGTTTTGGTTATCATGATATATTCAGCTTTATTCTATAGGAGTGATTATCTTTCTGATTATTTGTTGTCATGCCTTGAGAGAAACGTCTAGGGGTTGTAAAGCAAGAGAAGTTGTTCTGCTGTAACTGTTAAAGGCTTTCTATCACAACTTACTCACTCTCTTCATTTCTCCCTCTCGGACTCCCTGCCATTACTTTCCCTCGGCACAGTCTCTCTCTCGTTGAAATCCGAAAATGTTTGGAGTTCCCAGGTGTAATGCTCGATGACGCATGTGTACATTTTAAAATAAGTGTTATCTAATGCACACTGGTGGATAGGAGCAAAGGAAAATGCAATCATGTGGATAAAAAGGTTGAATTCCTGCATATTTTGTGTAGTATTGGACTTTTTACTTGATTATAATGTTCTTTTCGTTATGAATAGGTGTACAATTTGTTTTAAGTAAAGGTTATGAAGATAACAGTTTGGTTATGATATTCGGGCTGTTTATTGCCTCCTCTTGCACCTTTTTTGAACCATCAATTATTTTGCATCGCCCATCCAATCTTTTATAGTTACAAAAATCTCAGGGATGCACTGATTTATCGGCTGAACACCGGTATCGGACGGTTTTTGCTTCGTTGACTGCAATCGACCTATCTGCAAATAAGATGTTGCATTCATTTTGTGCCTGCTGATTTAGTAATATTTCATTTATGTTTCACAAAATGGTTTTGTTGGGCTGTGTAAATACTGAAAAATAAATTCCTCTCATTGAGTAGGTAGTTGTATACAGGCTTAAGGGGCTTTTGAAGCAGTTATTTTTCATGTGAAAGAAGGTTATATTAAAGCTTGTTTTATAAATGATTTAATTTGTGCTCATTATAAACAACAACAAAACATCGGTTTCGACTGTCAGCTAAAGAAAATGTAATGTATCGGTCCATAATTTTGCAATCGGTGCATTCCTCCTTTCATTTGTATTCAGCGGTTTCCGACGTGTTGTCTCCATTTGAATTGATTGTTACAAACTTTAACTTTAGTATACATAGTGTACTTCTTGTTTCACATTGTAAATGTGATGCCTGATGAAGGTCCATGACTAAAACGTTGAGTCTCTCATGTGTGCTGTAATTCAACCCTTTTATTTTTCTACATGTGTATGTACAAGTTAAAATGATGATATGGTGGAGAGCAGCGAGTCGTTCTATTATTCAAACGTGCAATAAGTAGTTAATGGTGTGCTGGGAACTGCTGTGTGTACACACACACACACACACACCCTGTTATGAAACAGGAGAGTGAATGAAGATCAATTTTTATTTAGGTCACTCCCGCAGACACTTTCATATATTCTCCGGTACAAATTGTTTATGTATGATACATCTCTGCATTTTAAGCGTGCAGCCTGAATTGACTCTGGTGGGAAGACGGGGTCTTTTCTCTTTACTGCACGCATGTGATGTTGAAATTAGATTTTAGATAAGTTAATGTTCTGTCCCTACCACATATTATATTACCTCTGAAATATAGCTTATTAGTAGTCTCAGGACATTCTGTACTTTCTTCCTTTCACATCAAAACACTGATGTTTTATTGTGTTTCCTAAAGACCTTCAATTTAGGAATTACTCTGCACTTGTACCACTTTCTGTTGGCTAGCATTAAAGTGCTACATGTCATGTTGGAAGTCATGAAAAGGTTGGAGGCTAATTTCACATGAATCATACTCTGTTTATGTAATAATTTGCGTCACACTCGCTGCATCTGTTGAGTTACGAAATGCCCCCGTGTGCCATGCAGGAAGATGGCATGCAACTCCTATGTATACATGGACCAACACGTGACCGTTACTCTCTGTCTACATGATCGCACAGTGTGTGATGATTTGGTTGGTTAATGCACTGTATGTACAGTACGGTACAGTGCACATCGAATGCTACTGGTATTCCAGGAACAGCATGCATGCAACCTCTTCAACTGCAGCAAAGGGTTTTGTTTCCTGTTTGACAATTAAAAGGTTAACAACAACAGCCGGGGTTAATATTGGGGGTCTAAATGTCTCTCTTTCTCTTCTCTTTCAGGACTTTTCGTATGACGACTCTAAGGTGGAGTTCAACGTGGATGCTCCTAATGGTGTGGTGATGGAGGGCTACTTGTTCAAGAGGGCCAGCAATGCCTTTAAGACTTGGAACAGGTAAAAGAAATACTCTATGTACTGTAATGTATCAAATTATTATACACAGTAAATTGATGGTAAAACACTAGCAGTGTCACAGAAGTTGTATTAAGTTACATAGAGTTAGCAACTTAAAACTTTTCACACAATACACAGCATTCTGGTGACAAAAAATAGATAGCTTAGAAAGTCTAGAAATAGATTAGACTTTATTGATAGAAATAAATAAAGAATTAAATCGAAGAATTTAGGGAAATAACTTTGAAAAAAGCAATATATAATATAGTGAATTATGTATAAGTTTAAGTATGTGGTTAAAGGTATGCATAATAAGTACACTTTGTTACAAGTGTTGTTAGTAACATTTAGTTTGTTTTATATACTGTCTTTATAGCTTGTTTTTTGTATTTCCTGGTCAAAAATGGCACAAAGTCATGAATCATAAGAGTCATAAATAAGAAATCTGAACACAAAGACATGATATGCATATTTTTAGATTCGGCATATTATTAATAATGACAATTTGCCAAAATGTAAACATATATATGCAAAAAAAAAAAAAAAGATTGCTAACTGACTCCATGGCAATGTTGTTCTTCCTGTTGACAAGCATGGAGTTGGGGTTGATGTCAGACTTTGAAAACCTCTGCAGTAATAATACAATCTAAGGAAATATAATACAAATGCAAGAGGATACCATGATATGGAATATAATAATGTAAAAATACAATTTACAATATTACTACAATATAGTAGTACTATTATTATATTATATTATTGATATAAGTAATATAATGCAATGTAATATGATTATAAACTGTATAAAAGTAGTAACATCACCCATTGGTTTGTTGACTGCCGTTTTGAAGCCTTGAGTTCGGCATTTTGGCCTTGGTTATTTGCAACCACAAGTGACACGAGAGGGCGGAGCTAAGCACAACTGAATGCTGATGAAGACATTTTCAGGCGACTAAAAAAAGCTATAATTAACTTTCATGAGGTGAAAACACACTTTGAAAGGGTTTAAGTTCTAAGACGAAAATACGGGCAACTCCCAGACCGGACAACGCTGTGGTTGCGACCTGTCAATCACAAGGAAACTCCGCCCTAAAGCATCCCCTGCTTTATGGTCTATCTGACTCTAAATGGGACCATAATTTACTAAATGAACATCATGCTGTATTGAAGAAGACTTGAAACTAGCGATTGAGACCATAAACTCATGTTTACAATGTTTACTGAGGTAATAAATCAAGTCACAAGTAGGATCATTTCCTCATAGACTTCTATACAATCAGACTTCTTTTTGCAACCAGAGGAGTCGCCCCCTGCTGGCTGTTAGAAAGAATGCAAGTTTAAGGCACTAATGCATTGGCTTCACTTCTCATACCTGGAGGTAGACCACTGAATATACTGTAATACGTATAATAATGTATAGTATGGGCTATTTCCTCAGTGTCTCATTCGTTGGCAGTCTATTTCTGTCCCTCTCTGGCAGGTTCGTTGAGGTTAGTGAGGCTGTGATGTGAAACAATGTTATAAATTCATCTCACATAGTCTCGATGTCGTGTTGCCAAGAGCGAAACCAATTTCACCCTCACCTTTGCTCCCTTAAAGATTGGAAGGATATCCATCTAAAATAAGTTATTTATCCCCCTCTCTCTCTCTCTCTCTCTCTCTCTCTCTCTCTCCCTCTCTCCCTCCCTCTCTCTCTCTCTCTCTCTCTGCAGACGGTGGTTCTCCATACAGAACAGTCAGCTGGTCTATCAGAAGAAGCTCAAGGCAAGTCCATATATCCTGCAGCTATCAGCTTTCCCCGGGGTAAAGTGGGCTCTAAGAGGTTAAGTGCAACTTTAATGGAGGGCTGGCGTTGAATGTTTTTTAACCTTATGCGCATCTTCACTGAAATCAATCATCACTCACCCGACAGCGTGTTTGTGAGCCAAGAGATCTCTGCTGACATCTGAGTACTCAATGTGGAGCTGACAGTATTGCTTTCAGGTCATTTTTCTCTGCTTGACAGCAGACTGTGTAAATATCTAATGGTAAGGTCCTGTACTCGGAGGCTTTCAGCTGCCACGGGAAAAAATAGTCTTATCAAGGAGGAACAGCTGTTTTATGTTTGTTGTGTTGTGTTTAGGGGCCTTTTCGATAAGCAGAGAAATGATAAGTTGTTTGTGTGTTAGCAGGATTCCCTGACGGTGGTGGTGGAAGACCTGCGGCTGTGCTCTGTTAAACCGTGTGAGGACATCGAAAGGAGGTTCTGCTTCGAGGTCGTCTCACCCTCTAAGTAAGACTTAACTATGGGATGGATTAACAGGATGAATTTGGATCAGAAATTCATGTTCTTCAGAGGATGATTTGTAAAATCTGCATTAATCTATCCATCTATCCATCTATCTGTCTATCTATCTATCTATCTGTCTATCTATCTATCTATCTATCTATCTATCTATCTATCTATCTATCTATCTATCTATCTATCTATCTATCTATCTATCTATCTATCTACAGCATTTGTTTACACTAGATTATGCAGATCAGTACAGAAGGTACATTATGATTTATGATGGTAATACTACTTTGGTTTGTCTGTTTTACAGGAGCTGTATGCTTCAGGCCGAGTCTGAGAAGCTAAGACAAGCGTGGATTCAGGCAGTTCAAGCCAGCATTGCGTCAGCCTACAGAGAGAGCCCAGACACCTACTATATAGAGGTAAGTCACAGGTCTGGGACATAAAGCACGTACAAGTACGTTTTATAGTTTGTTTATTACATTTTATTGTATTGTTGCAGTGATGGAAAGTATACAATATACATTTATTCCAGTACTGTATTCAAGCTTAACTACGAGGTACTTCATTAGAGTATTTTTCATTTCATGCCACATTTATCTATTTTTCCGATTCAAAACATTTTTTGTTAGATGATGTCTGAACAGTAAATTTGAAGCTACAACCAGAAGATGGTTAGCTTAGCTTAGCATAAAGACTGGAAACAGGGGGAAACAGCTAGCCTGGCTCTGTCCAACTGTAAAAACAAATCTGTCTATCAGCATGTCTAAAGCTCACTTATTGACATGTTATACCTTGTTTGTTTAATCCGTACAAAAAAATGTATAAAAACGACAATTTGCAGGACTTTTATTTGTAATAGATTATTTTAATAGTGTGGTATTGGTACTTTAACATTATTTTTGTGATCCTAATGAATGGCTTTTTTTATGTGTCAATGTTCAGCATCTGGACAGAACGGCGTCTCCGTCCACCAGCAGCATCGATTCGGCCAGCGAGCCGCGGGAGCGCAGCGTCCGAGGGGAGACCATCCTGCAGCGGATCCAGTGTCTGCCAGGGAACGAGCAGTGCTGTGACTGTGGACAGGCCGACCCTCGCTGGGCCTCAATCAACCTGGGCATCCTGCTGTGCATCGAGTGCTCCGGCATCCACAGGTAGAGTCCAGAAAAAAACATTTGTACCTTTCAGATTAGGACTGCACATAGTTAGTATACTGTAGTTTTGAGGTTCTTGTACTTCACTTGATCCCTTTTCTACTCTCTACTTCTACTCCACCACATTTATCTGATTTCTGGAGATACTTTATAGATTTACACACTGTAATCTATTATCTGTACTTTGATTCCTTAGTCTTATTTTCTGAAAACAAGTGGAAAAATCTGCAATTGTAGTGAGATAATATCAACCTGTTTTAATTGAAGTCAACTTGAAATCAGTACAGGTCTCGGGGAGTACCACTGCATATGTGTAAAAAGTTATATAAAGCCTTTTTGTGAATTCTAATGAATTTACCTGGGGTCAAGTTGCATTGTGGGCCATGTAGGCTCCTGGTTTTGACGAGGAAGAGGACTGTGTGGAGTAAAAAAGACAATATCTCTTTGAACTTTGAATGCAGGACTTTTACTTTCTTTACTTTTACTTATGGAATATTTTCATGCTGTGGTATTGATACTTTTACTTAGAGGAACAATATGTAGTACTGACAGCAGTCTTAATTCAAAGCATTGGAGCCGTGGCCCGTCTACTCCTCCGGTGTAACTGATAGCGGTGCACGTTTTTGCAATTTGAGGGTTACCTTATAGACACGACCGCATTTGTCGGAATCACTTCACTGGCTGTGTGTCTCAAATACTCGCTGCCTTGATAACCCAGCTGCGCACGGACCACAGAGAGATTTGTTTGCTTGCTTCCATGGCTGCAGAAGGCTGTTTTTGTACCAATTTGTTTCATATGTGGCAATAGTTGTTGAAATGGGAAGTGGACAGGATCAAACAGCCCAAAACAAAAACAGACGTTCTGGACTGGAATACAAATTTCAAAGGAGAACGTACTGACTGTAGCATTGTTGTCAGAGAAGCCGGTAAAATATCTGAATACTTCTTCCACCACTGCCAATGTTGCTGTGTGGTGTACTGGCACTGAAGACAGGAAGTGGTGCCAACTATCTGTTACTTTGGCCTTACAATGTGCTCTTAAAGGCACCAAGCACGTTCTGCCCACACACACACACACACACACTGCTGAAGGGATTAAAGTGCGGTACGCTGCTTATTGGATCAGGCTTTGATTGAGAGTTTTCATTGAGGGAAGTGAAGTGAGAAGATAAAGACGAGCTGCAGAGTTGAGACGCACAGTGAACAAGCCACTGAATAGTTTGATTCAGCATCAGATCCTGGTGAACATCCTCATCCGGATCTCATGTTCTGTTACGTCATACTCACTGATGTGAGTTCTCAAGCTCCCGGTTGGAAAAAAATATCCCTCGGGAGTTGTGTGTGTGTTGCAATTACCACTGCTGATGTAATCTCTTCCCCGTGTGTGTGCGTGTGTGTGTGTGATCCCACTTGTTGAATATTCATGTTCCCTTTCGGAGCTCGTCCTCTCAAAGTGAGATCACACATCTTGTTACAATGCCGGGCGATGAAGAGGAGAGACACAGTATCAGTGTTTTTTCTAGTCCGCCACTGTTGCCTGGATACCAGACAGCTTCCTCGGTGGAACGCAGTGATTTGCATGACATTAGGAGCGGCTCCTCTCATTTCCCTCAGGATAAAAAACTCTTGTGATGTTAGATCCTTGCAGCTATTCTGACCAGGTCACCATAGTGTATGATTTCCTGTTAAAAGAATATAAACTTCTCTTGTTTTCTTTGCGTTGGACATTCACAACAAAGTACAATTATGTCACTTTCCCCTCTGAATTGTTTACTACAGAAGATAAAAACAGCATAATTTTTTACTTGAGATATTTTTCTTTTTTTGTTGCAGGAGTCTCGGAGTTCACTGTTCCAAGGTTCGCTCGCTCACACTGGACTCATGGGAACCAGAATTATTAAAGGTACAGCTTGTCTCAGCAGCGCCCTTATTTCAATATGAAACTACAGCCAAGAGGCAGTTAGCTTAGCTTAGCATACAGACTGGAAGAAGGGTGAAACAGCTAGCCCAGCTCTGTACAAGGTAAAATTATAAAAAAAAGATTAAAGGTCTTATTGATAACTTTTTTATGTAGACGAATCATTTAAAATAATAATACATCCATAGAGGCTTTAGAAAGGTGCCAAATAAAAGTATGGCTTTTCCTGAAAAAAATTACTATGATTGTGAATTAATCATTTAAAAAATTTGGCGGGTCCAAAATGAATGTTTTGTTTATCTCTGTGGAAGATATATCACGTTTGGTTCCCACTTCTAACGAGGCTTGTGAGCCAATAGTAGAATAACGTTGGTATCATGTGGTATCTCTGGGTCGTCACTTACTGTGGAAAAAACGGATAAATGGCTGAGATTGACGGTAAGTGCCTGGCAACGACTTGTTGTGAAGTAAATGCGAGGGAACAGGGGAGGGAGAATGCGACATCTAGAGGTTCAATGTTATCAATGGCACCTTTAAACAAACAAGATAGAATGCGGTTATTGGACAGAGACAGAGTCTTGCTTGCTGTTTCCCCTTGTTTCCAGTCTTTATGCTAAGCTATGCTAACCGTATTTTGGCTTTAGCTTCATATTTAACAGACAAATATAAGAGTATCAATCTTCTCATCCAACTTGCAGCAAAAAAAAAGTGAATGAGGATATTTCCCAAAATGTCGGACTATTCCTTTAAGTCCAGTCTTAGTGTGGAGACCATTAATGTCATGTCTCTTTGTCTTTTCTTTGTAGTTAATGTGTGAGCTTGGAAACAGTGTCATCAATCACATCTATGAAGGCTCATACCAAGAACAAGGTTTAAAGAAACCATTACCGTCCAGTTCAAGGTGGGAGTTCATCAAATATGGCTTAACTATGTAAATATGATCTTGTGCATTATTGAAACCTGTTACTTTTGAGCACTACAAAAATCTACAAATATGTTGTGTGGTCCATTTCAGGCAGGAGAAGGAGGCTTGGATTAAAGCAAAGTACGTAGAGAAGAAATTCCTGAAGAAGCTGGGCTCCACAGAGATTCTCATCAACGGAGAGAGGAAGTCGGAGCGGCGATGGAGCGTGAAGAAGTGTCGGAGACACAACAGTGCCACTACGGTACCAAAAACACGGCGAAGATACCGACAAGAGCCTGGAAGCACATCCCCGTCCACCCTCTCCTCAGGTACGTTAGTGGATCTCTGTCTGGACTTACGTCTGTTAAGAATGAAGCTTTCTAGTGATGTGGTTCATTTAAACATTCAACCTTTTAGCTCCAGTTTGTGCCTCTAATGTGTTCAAGTCACAGCCATAAGCACCTGATTTTCCGAGTCACAAATTACTTGTACAACATGAACCAAATTTTTAAATTGAATGTCAGTTATATTGGTATAGATCAGACGTTTTCTAACTGTTAGGGAAAGTTGAATGGGGTTACGGAGGGTAAGACAAAGATACTGCATGAGGCGAAAGAGACAGGAGCATACTGGTGTTCCAAAAACTACAGGAAGTAGTAGAAGTTATTGTAGTTTGGCCGCTGATTTGGCCAGTTTATCAACACGGTCAGCAGTTGGAGCTGCAGCAGAAGCTGTGTCCCACAGATCATGGAGGCAATTAAGTGCTTGTTTGCCACAGTTTGTATCAAAAATTGTACTCCTTCTCTGAGTCAAACCTTGGTCAAATCTGAACATACACATATATCATTATTCTCGATGTCCATCATGTGTAAATGTCCATAAACCCACTTAGAAATCAAAGGAAAAGGAAGATACTTATACCTCCAGAACTTGCCTGAGAATCATCACGTTTTTAAGTTTTCTTTAGTATCAGTGATCCAGTGATAGTTGTCTCTTACATGCATGAGCACATTACAGACAGGAGCTGCTAATAGCTAATTCGGCATACTTTTAAGCCAATTTGCCAAAACATAAACAAATATAGGCTAAAACATGGAGCTCAGTTGTAGCACACAACCCACAGCGTAACTTACTGAATCTAAAGCAACACTATGATGAGGAATATTTGTGCACAAAATACCTTTTCTTTGGTGTTCTCACCAGTTACCTGTGTTTGTCTCACAGCAGCTGCTAAGTTCAGACGAGACTCCCTGTTTTGTCCCGATGAGCTGGACTCTCTCTTCTCCTACTTTGACACAGGATCCGGGCCTCGAAGTAAGCGACTCACTGTTTTGACATTCTGTTCCCAAAAAAAAACTGGCAACGTATTTACTGTTCCACTCCAACACACTCAAGCCTTTAACTGTAGACTATCAGATGCTTGAATCAAGTCTCTGTTTTGCATGGTCCTGTGCCTTTTTAAACAATACCGATCAGCCAGAAAGAGGCAGCGGTAACTAATGTGTCCATGTTGTGGCGTCTCCCGGTCCGGCAGGCCTCAGCAGTGACAGCGGGTTGGGAGGCAGCACAGATGGCAGCACGGACATCCTGGTGTTTGGCTCAGTGGTGGACAGCGTCACCGAGGGTGAGTCCAGCGAGGAATGCGTAACAGATGGTCTCTTGGGTATTATGTGCAGCGGGACATTGATGTCACATGAGTCTCCTTACCCTGTCCTCAGAGTGCGAGGTGTCGGAGGACTCGAGCGGCGAAGCAGAGCTGGAGGCCGAGCCGGAGACGTCAGACCCGGAGGACATGAGGGACCTTCATCCCGGAGCGCTGCTCTGCAAGGCCTCGAAAGCCCGCAACCTGCCCGTCATGGCTGAAGCACTGGCCCACGGCGCGGATGTCAATCTGGTCAACGATGAGGACGAAGGAAAGACGCCCCTCATACAGGCTGTGATCGGGGTGAGTCAGTTAGTCGACTGAGCGCTGCCAGAAATGAGTCACATCTCAGTCAGTGTTTTAGAAACACAATAAAAAAGACTTGAAGACATGGATGTCAGTTATAAGCACTTCTCAACCTGCGGAAACAGTCGTTTAACGTCTTGAGGAAGTCTGCAGGAGCTTTGTCAAGTCTGTGACAATATCCCTGATGATGTCATTGTGATGTCATCAGGGTTATTTCAACTTGGGCTTTGAGACTTCACATTTTTTAATTTAAAGTCTGTGTCACAAACTGGTAGCGAGCGCAGAGTTTGAAGTTTGTTGTGATTTACCAATCAGAGAGGGTGTTATGTACTGTAAGATGCTATTGAGTTGCATTATGGGAAATGGGCTTTGATTTTGACTGTTCTTTTTTAATCTGTTTTCCCAACTTTATGGAAGCACAATACTAAACTGTTGGGAGTACTCCTTTTGAATTAAATACCTCGCGCAAATTTTGTAGTCAAAGTGATCAAAAGACGTTTAGGATTCTGAAATGAAAAGACATCTGTAGCGTGCAGGAGATTTAGATCAGTGCAACACTACAACATCGCAATGTAACATTTATTTATTTAAGTAAATTCATTTAGGTAACATTTTTCTTATATCTTACATAATGCAGGGAAACAAGATATTTTTATTTGACCCTTCTATCTCAAAACAGCAAGTTACACTCTGATCGAGCTTTTTAGGGTTAGGCCCCTCATCTGGATGGATGCTAAAGAGGAGGAAGATATTTTTGTGATTCATTTCAGACACCCAATAATACTTTTAAAAGTGAGAAAGAGCAGCAAGCAGAAAATCATTGTTTCTGCATCTGTTTTAGGGACATTTTGCAGGTGAAACACACATGTGAAGTGCTGCCGTTGGTTGAAACTTCAGTTATTTTGTTTGATGCTGAAGTTGAACAGAGTCAGTCTTAATCTGCTACAACAGATCCACACTGACATCCAGATATTACACCAAATATTGTAGGCAAAATAAATCCCAGGAACGGTCTGTGGCAAGTTTAATTTTTTTTAAACAGAGGGCTACTAATTAAGGAAGAAATAATCCAAAATTAAAGTGAATTAAAATCAATATCGGACAATATGATTAAATATTGAATATGATTAAATCCTGGATAAGATTCATAACAGGGCCACTCATTGATCCACTGTGTTGATGAGGAGTTGGCACAAACCAGAAGTTTGAATAAAGTTGAAAAGTTAAAGTGAATATACGTTTTTAAATACCCATTTCTGCCAAAATCAATAGCAATATTTAATTGCCAGCATCAAGTAAACTCGTGTTATTACTTTATTTTAGGGTTCGTTGATCGCCTGCGAGTTCCTGCTCCAGAACGCTGCTGACGTCAACCAGAGGGACGCCAGAGGGAGGGGCCCCCTGCATCATGCCACATATCTGGGACACACGGGGTGAGTCACGAGGCAGGAAGTAGCTGTTTACTGCAGGCTGTAGCGTTTGTGACCACATCTCACATTTCAATAAAACGTGCTTTGTTGAAGGCACTTTCATACAAGAACCACTTGTACGAAGTTGTGGCATTCACTTCTGTTCTCGTACTTAGAATTTTCTCTAAGGTATGAACAAAATCCACTGTCGTACGATAAACAGATAGTCTGCCTCTCTTCACAGAGGGAAAACACTTGCTTGATTTATAATGTCTTAATCTGAATGAATCTGGAATTTAAATTGTACGCTGTTTGCATATATTATACATTGCTTACTTTGCTGCAACTAATCACACTCTGCTTTGTAATCTTAACTTAAATTGCTCTTTTCTATTTGTACTTCTTTTACTTCTATTGTTATCTCTGTTGTATGTACCTCTTATTATTTAATATTTACTTCCTCTTTTTATCTGTACTTATTTCTGTGCTGAACAGAGCACCTGAATTTCCCCTCTGGAAATCGATAAAATCGTATCTTACCTTAAATGTGATACAGAAATCAACTAAAATAAGATATATCACTGAAACAAACTTAATTCAAAATACATTTTCTGTTCACTGTGATATCATTCAACGGTCAGAGCAAGTCACATAGTATTAATAAGTAAATAAAGTAAATAAACTAAAAGTAATGTTGGCGGTGACTCGTTCACGTGACTCGTTACTATCATCAGCCTTGTGAGTCACGTGAGTCAGTAGTCAGTGAAGTTAACGTCAACCATGACCGTTTCCTAACCCTAAGTGGTTGTGTTGCCTAAACCTAACTTCCTGAGAAAACAGAAGTTTATTTTGAAAGGGCACTATGCATGTGACTAGCATATATGGACACGCCCTCCCTGGTCCGTCCAAAAATAACGTAAGAGGGGTACCCCGTGTGTCAATCTCCGACGCCAAGGGGCACTGACCAAGTGGTGGTATTTGTTGAGTTGGGAATGAAAATGTGTCGTCTAACTTCATGTCAAATCATTCCTTCTTTACGTCTGTCACATTACATCATTGTCAGCTGTAGCTTGTTTTTCATATTGTCTAAATATTTTGGGTCCTTTAATATAACTTCTGACTGACACTGCTAAACTTGTTATGTTTTTGTCAGCTGATGTCTGACTGCAGGACTAGAAACTCAGCAGTGTGGAATTCTTGTTTTTTTACTCTTCGGTAACATTTTTATGAATGAAACTTGCTCACAAACGGGGCAGATTAGGCAGCCTCATATGGCAATTTTAGGGGCGCGTCAATTATGCTGATGATCAACTCATAATCATGCACCTCCTCGTGAACAGGTGACATTCAGGAGAAGAATACGAAAAGCTGCCTCTTTAATGTCAGTGAGCTAGATGTACTGTATGTAGCACAGACCTTTGAACATGACGATCTGATTGGATGTCAGTTTGCTGTGATTGATCTTTGTTTCTCTGGTATTTTCAGGCAGGTGTGTTTATTCCTAAAACGGGGAGCTACACAGAACGACGGGGATGAAGATGGCCAGGACCCTCTGAGTATAGCTGTACAGCAAGCCAATGCAGATATAGTCACACTGTATGTTCATTTCTATACATACTTTCCGTAAAGCTTTTAATGAATTTTCCAGCTTTGATGAATTTTGAACACCCCTTCCTTCTTTCCCTTCAGGCTGCGTCTGGCCAGGATGAATGAGGAGATGCGGGAGTCGGAGGGACCCTTTGGACAGCCAGGTCAATACCCAATAAGCAGCCCCACTGAGCAACAGTATAAGAGATGCATTCAGGAGTTTATCTGTATCCATATAGCAGAGTGCTAGAATCCAGTCCAGTCAGGTTTAAACTAAAGTGTAAAACCAGTTCAGGGGGTGCCAGTAGACATGTGACTGACTGAGAGACGAAGAGCTTCAAGCTCGTCTCCTCCACCAGATTATCTTCTTCTCTACATCAGATATATATCACAATCATTCATCTCCCCAGCACAGTCTGCTGACTTCCAACCACAGCAGTCAGCTCCTCACTCAGGATCACACAAGAACTCAGTATTAACCTCCTATTAATGATGTCAGATTCGACCGACTGATGATGAGCTTAGTCAGGTGCTCATTAGTCTATTCACAGCAGAGTGGAGAAAGCACTGCCAGGGAACGGTTAGCCACATTTTTTTTAACAGATTATCCAGCAGCACTATTATCAAGCAATCTATAGAGTCATCAGCAGTGTATTCAGGAACAACTTTGCCCTTTCATTTGGAGGTTTTCAAGGGTACAGGGTGCTCTGAACCAAAGACCTGCCACAGCTCGTTTGTCCCATCAATTCTACGGTTAATTTCATCATGTGACTGAGTTGTTATTGTTGCGCTAAGTGGAAAAGAGCTGTTTCGGGCATTCCTTGTTCCGGAAGTAAAAGTCATTTTTCCCATAGACAATGTTACGTGACCACTTCTAAAGCTTGGATCACCATCAAACTCTCCTGGTTCAATCATCAGTAGTAAGAAGTAGCTGGTTCTTTGATTAAAAAGTTGAAGATACAAGCCCGTTTACATTAAAAACTTTGTGGGTCAAAGTTAACTACGACTCCCAATGTGCATTTCAGCAAGAAACATCCAATCACAGAGCTTTTTTAATTCAGATTTTACGATTTGCAAGCTCACCTTTAATTTCTGGGTCACTTTTGGATGTATTCAGCAGCTATGGCGCTGTCTTTTGTTTCCAACTTCAACGACGAAGCGTTTTAAAATTCGTTTCAGCTCTGGTTTGTGTCTCTAGCTGGATTCTTCTCCATGGCAATGGTAGCGGAAGCTCATTGGTGTTGTAATATTTAGAGCCGTCTGCTTTACCGAAAGGATGGACAAAACTTGATTTCTCAGAAACGAAGTAGAGATAATTGAAAACTGGTGGTCAACGCATAATCTACGGAAGCCCTGAGAGGCAAGTGAGAAAAAAAATTCTGGTGATCCAAATCTAAGTTTTCTCTCCTGTGTTTATGACTTACTGTAAGAACAGGTGAAAAACCAGGTTTTGCCAGGATAATCTTTCTAAGTTCCTTCATTTTTTTTTTTTTTTTTATCATCTGTGAAACAGGTGGGGAAAAAAACATTTTGTCAGGATCATTTTTCTGCGTTTTTTCATCTCTGAAAAATAGTTTTGGCAGGTGAAAAAAAAAATCTAAAAAGGACGAAAAGCTTTCATGTTTTCTTCCAGGAGTGTTTTAATTTACATAACTTCCTAACACACAATATATGTACCTGTAGAGTGCATGGAGAAATTAAAACTCACCTAGGAGGAAACATGAATGCTTTTAAACCTATTTAGAACATGGAGTAGTGGTGCACTTCAGCCTCTTGTGGCTGAAATTAGTATTACAACAACAAACACTTTTTTTTTTTCCTGTTTTCACAGATGAAAAAATAAGGAAAGATTAGAAAGATTATCCTGGAAAAACCTTTTTTCACCTGTTCTTAAGTCATAAACATAATAAACCTATAGGGGATGTTGTGTAAAGAAAAATGGGAAATGGGAATACAGAATGGGAAAAATGACTTCCGGAACCAGCAGCTCGTCCGTCTTGGTAACTCTACACAGTATTCGTAATGCAGATGAGTCGGGGGAGTAATGCCAAATTATCTCGTACAGGGTGGAACAGCCAATTCAACTGGCCTGTTCAAGGTCAATTAAATCTGAGCTGACTGTTCTTTTTTAATAACCTGAGGATCTGTTGTCGTTGCACGTGTGATAAAATGGTGGTGGTTGTGACGGTCATGAGGAGAAACTGTGAGGCTGATAACTGTGACTGAGAGTAAATGATCACAGGAGAAGTATCATTTCTCTGTATTGATTGAGAGATTGATCAAGTAAAGCTTTTATGTTTAATTAAAAGCAAATTTATGCACTTTTTCTTACCAACGGTGATTCTAATTTAGTTTTTGCTCTTATGTCGTTACGCCGTCCTTCCTTTTTCATTTTCATTTTTTCCAAATAGGTTCGAATGCATTTGGTTTTATTTATGATGAAACATCCAGAGCAATAGTGCAATGATTATTTCAGTACAGATAATCTGTATTTTTTGTATTATGTTTGACAACAATGCAGATGGTATTTTTTTAAGCTGGATATATTTTGTTAGATTTTATTTTGCTGAGCACTTACACACATAGCGCCAGTATTATATTCTCATTATGAGAAAGAGAGCCAATACTCCACAGTTTCATAATATATAATCTCTTGGAGTAATTCTGCAGTACAAACTGCAGTGGAAGATGGACATTTTTTAATAAATCACAAACATGTATTACTGTATATACAGTATTTGTATGTTAAAATGTTTGTTTATGGTATTCTAATGTATCACAACTAGGCCTATATTAGATTTGTTCTTTGTTTATAGTGCATGGGTGGCTGTTGCCCAGGTCTTCCTCAGCCCTGTTGCTTTTGTTTACTTCTGTGCCCAGTGTATGTGAATATTTGACATTTAGTATTGTTGAATAATGTTGATATCCATATTATATACTGCCAAATCATGACTGCAGTGCATGGAATGACATTCATAACAGAAATGGATGCAAACAGACTTCTCTTACTGTCTTCCATTGGCTGGTTAGTGCAAAAAGCTTGATGACAATGAACATGGCAGCCTGGCCGCTGCCCAAAACTGTATTTAATGATCCATTTTATGCTCTAAAATGATGTCAAGTCTGATGAGTACTTTTTGTTTGACTCTTGGTAGCTCACAGTAAATGTCAGTGAGCCAGACACTGTTGGTTAAAGCATTGAGCGGCTTCGTATGAGACTGACCACTGCGGTTTTCACATGTTATCTGAGGCAAAATTAGCCTGAAGAAAAATATTTTCCCAAAGATGTTGCTTGTCTTTGATAGATGCTATGGACTGTTGGGGTTTAGTTGAAACCAAAGACCACAGACAGTTTTCAGAGTGCCAGAAAGTTTGTTTTTTTAACCATTTTCTTTTTCATGGTAGGTCATGAATCCAAAGGGACTGTATGAAAATTATTTGGGGGGAAATTATTTGCCTTTTTTTTTTTTTTTAAAGTAAGACCCTGCCCGGGGCTATTAAGACTTAGTTTGGACCCTCTTCTTAGCTTAGAAAAATTGCAAACCCCTTCCCCTCTAAATTTCTCAACTCAACCCTGATTTTAAATCTATCTTAAATCTTTGTTTTTGCTGATCTCCGGTGGTTGAACTTCTCACCTTGTTGCAGTGATGTACAAGTGTACTCCAGGACCTTGTGACATCACTGTTGGGTGTGGTTACAGAATACAACAAAGCACATTTCTGACGCACATTTCTGACCATGAAGTTGGCTCTGATGAGAACCCCGGTAATATTTTTTGCTCTACCCATTAGTAGAACAGGTTGCGTTGCACTGAAAATGCATTATATTAGACTATATATTACCTTTAATGCTGTTCTGTTATAATGTAGAACAATGTGAAGGCAACTGTTGGCTAATGAAAATGCCGTGCTAGAGTTTTATTGAAGACTAAAAAAAAAAAAAAAACTAGAAAAAAACTAAATTTTGCCACAAAATGTCACCATTTTTTTTTATTGAATTTAAGCTTTGAATTTTAAAGAAATGTCAGACCAGCAAAAAGAAAAAAAAATACATAACCCCCTTTTCTGACCCCACCTACCTCCCTATTCATTTTCTTACAGTCCCTAACTTGAGTAACACAGGTCGGAGCCCTTCAGCAGTGAAATGTTGGGTTTTTTTACGTGGCGGCGACAGAAAGAGCAGCTCACTCTCCCTTCTTGCTTATCAGTGATAGATTCAAAGCACTTTGAAAATCCAGCCTTTTCTTACCGTGTGCAGTATTAGCGTGGTAGCTTACAAAAGTTAAGAGGAAGCAGATTTTACCAGATGATGTCACCACTGACCAAACAATGATTTGCATCAAGCCATTGAAGGATTATGTGTTGTACAGTATGATGTGTCTGTTGACTGTTGTGTATATAAACTAAAATCTATTAACACTTTAACTGCTTGCTTCTAACATGCAATTTTTAACTTTTCTGTATTTTTTCTGTCTCTGACTGTTAACTGTACCATTTCTTTGAATATTGTAAGAGAACATGTGTCTCTGAATATACTGTACCTGTGCATATTAACACTAACTGCTACCTAGGTCTGGTTTGGACTCCCTTTTTTTGTTCAATAACTCCTCCCAGTGTCCTCTGAAATGAAAATAAATGGAAGATGTGACTAAAAACTAACCTCTCCCGTCACTTCTTTCTTCTTTGCTTTGACAGCCTTTCACTACATCTAACAGCATTAACAAACTGCTAACATCATGCACTGCTGGTGCACTAATAATGGATCAAATACCTCTGATTTTCACAGCATGACATTATAACATATTTATAGCGTAAACTAGAATATGAATGACGAGTATGAATATGCATGGTGAGAGATTAACATTTGAGTTTCAAATGAATATGTTTTAGTATTTATAAGCAGTATATAGCTATTAATACATGGTTTATAAATAGTTGTAAATCAATATAAGAACTTTTTTAGTGTTTATTAACGTATTTGTCAGCACTTATAACTCCTCCTGTGAATCATTTTTCACTATTTTCTGACATTTTGTAGACGATTAATCAAGCAAATGCAGATTAATTAGGCAGATTAATCGATAATAAAAGTAATCATTACTCGAAACACTAAATTAGTTACTACAGCTTTCAGATAGATTTGGTGGATTAAAAAGTACCCTAATTCCCTTCTGAACTGAAGTAAAGTAGAAGTATAAAATAGTATAAAATGGAAATACTCAAGTAAAAGACAAATACTTCAAAACTGTAGGTAAGTACAGTACTTGAGTAAATGTACTTGGCAGTGGTGGAAAGTCACTAAATAATTTACTCAAATACTATTACAGTACTATTACTATTACAGTACAAGTACAGTTTTGAGGTACTTGTACTTTACTTGAGTATTTCCATTTTATGCCGTTATACTTCTACTCCACTATATTTCAGAGGTAAATATTGTACTTTTTAATCCACTACATTTATTTGAGAATTTTGTTTACTAGTTATAGTTTGATTCTGATCAATATTATAAAATGTAATCAAAAAATAAATAATCTTATAGCTAAAGATACAACTTTATTGATCCTCAGGAGAGAAATTCACAAGATACCCAGCAAAGTAGTTCAAATGAGCTCCACATTTACCAGCTGCAACGTTAATTGCATCAATAATTAGAATCTATAATAAACATTATTTTGAAATGGGCCATTCTGTATATGAGAACTTGGTACTTTAAGTATATTTTGATGGTCATACTTTTGTAATTTTACTTAAGTAAAAAATTGAATGCAGGACTTTTACTTGCAACAGAGTATTTGTACACTGTGGTACAACCTCTGAGTACTTCCTCCACCACTGGTACTTGGTAACTTTCCACCTGTAACACATGACTCACAGGAGGCTTATAGTTGTTGACAAATACATTAATAAATACATAAAAATACTCTTATATATGCTTACAACTACATTATAGTGTGTTATAAAGTGTTACCAACAGGCCATATGTATCTACTATGAGGCTTGTGTTCTCTCCTTCTCACACATCACACAAACAGGGAAAGCCAGGAATGTTCATTCCCCCTTTTTTTAATTAGCCAAGCCTGGAAGCTCTCATGGGACACAAAAGAGTTCAACTGCTTTTGTTACGCCTGTGGATTCAGAGGTTACCATGGCTACGAGAAAAGTAAAGGCTCACAATTTGGAAAGTTGAAAGAGGAAAGCTTCATGGTGCCTCAGCCTGTTTCTGCCCTTCCATTCATTCATGCACGGGGCTTTTTCCTTACACACAACTTCTCTGCTTTCTGTCTCCCCTCACTGCTTGCATTCATTACTTTTAGATGCTTTGACAGTTCAAGTGGCATCATTTTCATCACTGTTTTCCCCTTGTTTTCTCCATCAGGAGACGCCACATACCTGGACATCTTCCGAGAATTTTCCCACATGGCATCCCACAACCCGGAGAAGCTGAAACGAAGGAGTGTGCACTTCCGACACTCCTTCAGGTAGTCTGCCAATAAGAGTCTGGAGAGGAACAAAAATCATGTACTTGAAAAGTGCAACAGCCACTTTCCATATATAGTCACAATTGGGGGTGACATCAGAAGAAAATCTGATAGAAAAAGGATCTTATTTTATCATTTAGTCAGTTTTATTCCACAGCAAAAAAATCACCTTTAAAGTGCATTAAAATGAAGAAATTGTGGCAATTTTTTATGCTGTTATTCATTATCATTCAATTTTTACAATAGCTGCATTATATCTGCAAGAGTCTTGTGCTGTTCTTAGATCAATCTTTTATTTTGAAATGAGGATTTGCTGGTCTTTTCCTCTTAAATGCTTTTTATAAATAAATATAGCATTGCTTTTGTACAGTGTTAGATGAAACTTTCTGGATAAAATGCCAAGCACTTGTTTTGTTAATTTTCTTTGATTTTTTTGGTATAAGTCATTTGTTTGCTGCATCAGTTTCATTATTTGGATCAACATGTTTGATTCATTGAAGGATTTTTCTTCTGTGTGTGTAATGCATGCATTTACTCCCATTATATGTCATACTTAAACTTGAATTCAGCTTGTATGGATAAAGAGTGTCATATCATAATTAGTTATCATCATCAACAATCTTGAAGTTGCAATGTTATTTCTCTTGATGAGCAGTTTATTTTGTTATGAAATATGTTTTTTTTTTTCATGGACTATGCTGGTATAGTCTTCGTAATGTTTTGTTTAAATGTACTTTGCAGTACCACTATGAAATGCAGTGCTTATGTTACTGTATACATGCTGTAGAAGCAAAAAAATGCTAATATATCTGAATGAACAGGAATGCAGATAAAGGATGGATGAAAAATAAACATTGTGTTTACACACACAGTATGCAGTGAGAGATTTCTTCAGTTTTGCCACACATCTGTATCACATCTTCATGTAGCTAAAACAACAGCGCTCCCTTGTGTTGAAATGTGAGATCAGTTAAAAACAACCTGCATCCTGAATGAGAATTAATATAACAAGGTTCAAGGTTCATTTGTCATTTAATTCCAGCAAAGCAGTCATTGACAATAAAGATCTTTGGTCTCATGTTCCTTCAACAATGCTCATAAAATATATATAAAAGATATATTATTTTAATATATGTTTATATTTATTATAAAACTAGTTGGTCTTATGTCTTAGAGCTAGATGATTGTTATCCAGATTTATTATACATACACATCTTATTATATTCTACTTTATAGACTTCCTGTGGCATTTCTAATTTTATTTAACAACCATATCATAAAGATATGATATAACGTTATTTATCCAGAGGGAAAAGTAGGTAAGAGTGCAAATAAATAAATATATAAATAGATAGGGTGCAAGTCCAAAATACACAATGCTAAAAATATAAACAGGTAATAAGGATCATTCTTGTGAGTTGCATATAGATTCAAGATTCAAGATGTTTATTTTCACGCCGGTTAAACAAGTACAATCATGTGAAATGCTTTTTGCTGGGAAGCTCCATTAAAAATAATAAGTTATATTACAATAATGAAAGGAAATACTTTGTACAAGGCATATTAAGAACAGTACATACAGTATATACAGTATAAGATATGTATGAGAGAAGTGGCATACAGCTTCGTATGTGCAATATCAAATCTCAAGTACAGGTGTGTACTTGGTACATTTTCAATGATATTACACGAAATGTACCATAAATCAGAGTTGTAGTGAAGTAGGGCCGAATCCACACATCTGCTGCATGAAGTATTTGAGTAAAATGTACAATATCCCCTCTATACTTATTGTATAAACTACAATTTTGATGCAAATATTGTTTTTATTTATATAAAACACATTTTTATTTTTACTTTTTACTGTTTTTTTAAATATACTCGGTAACTTTCCACTATTGCCCCCCCCCCTCCCCCCCTCACCCCACTGATTCAGCTGCAGATACACTGATTCACCTTCCTTACAATAGATGTAAACGGTGCTCGGAGTGAGACACACAGTGAAGAATAGACGATCTTTGGCTCTAGACGATCTTTGTTCTCTATCACTGCGGCCTCTGACGTCCATGGCGTCACGCTGTTACGTACGACGTCCTCGGTAGAGAGTACGTCGAGCAGACAGACAGACAGTCCTCCGGTGATGATGGAGCTCTGTCTAGTCGACAGCGCTCACTATGATGCTATCTGACATCTCCAGTGACATTATGCACATTTCGCTCGCTTGACTCGCGATGTGACTGCGGATCAGAGTCAGGTATGACTCGGATGCTGTGTAGCTTTCTAGCTGGCTGTTAGCTGCTCCTCTCCTCCATCATCCTGCTGCTGCGGTCAGTCAGAGAGCTCCAGCAGGCGGCTAACAGCTCCAGCTGATCAGCTGCAGCACCACACACACAGCCCAGCGAGGAGGAGGTGGTGATGAGGCCTTAAATGACAGATCGGAGACGGTGTGTTCAGTCATCAAATACAGGTATTGTCTCTCGTGATTAGGTAAAGCTAGGTAACTACCAGGCATCAATTAGTGGCGTTCAGGGACACTTGAAGGGGCCAAAAACAAAAACCCCTGACCCCCTAATGTGTGATCAAGGTGGGGCATCATACAGTAGCAGGTAGACATGGTGGGAGCACACTGTCAATAAACTGTCACAGGTGTGTTATGTTGGGATTTTTTTGGCTCAAGGGATAAGGGTCATTAGTATACAGCTGAGACAATTAGTTAATTGATGAATCAATTAGTTAATTGATTCATCAATTAGCGCTGTGACATTTTTCCTGTGCTTTTATGAACCTTTTTTTATGATTTTATGATATGTTATGTTTTTATTCCTGTTATTTCTTAATGTTAATGTAAAACTCTTTGGGTACCTTTTGGTTATTGTAAAGGGCTAAACAAATAAATGTTGATTGATTGATAATCAACTACTTAATGAGTTAATTGAAAGAAAATTAATAATTATTAATTCATCAATCTTTTGGGTCATTTTTTCGATTTTATCAATTAACAGCTTGGTCTATAGAAGATCAGAAAAACCATCATAATTTCCCACAACGTCATCTAATCACTTGTTTTGTCAGAGCAACAGTCCAAAATCTAAAAATATTAAATTAACTTTAATACAAGACAAGGAAAAACAGTAAATTCTTACATTTAGAAATAGGTAGAAATGGATTAAAAAATATATTTTTATAAAATGGTCAATATATCCTGACAGTAGTGCATGAGACAGGTAATCTGAAAGGCAGCGCTGATCAAAAATTAACCAATATTCTGCTACTATAATGCCTATTTCTCGCCTCAAATGCTTACCCCCCACTTAAACAAGCATTTTTACTAAAACTAAAATTGATTATCAAAATTGTTACTGACTAATTTCCTGATCTTTAATCCGCAGACATGGCTTCGCAGCTCCAGGTGTTCTCCTCTCCCTCCGTGTCCTCCAGTGCCTACTCTCGTTCAAAGAGGCTCAAAGTGGAGAACACTACCTGGGATGGATCCAACCAGCTGGGAGATAATGGTTACTACCAGCAGAGCCCCACCCAGGGAGCTGCACCTTCCACTTCTGGCTCCAACTTCAACCCGGTGTACAACTCCAACCAGGCGCACCCGCCGACGGCCGGCTCCCGGGAGCAGACGGTGGTGCGGGCGGCCGACAGCACAGGTAGCGTTCGCGGACCCCCCTCCTCCTCTTCCTCGTCCTCCTCCTCCAGCCGCCGCGTCAAGGATGCGGAGTCGTCCTCCCAGCCGTGCGACCTCTACCACAAGCAGTACAGCTTGAAGCGGAAGAGCGAGGAGGTGGACAGCAGCGACAGCGTCCAGATCCTGGAGGAGCTCTCGGCCCCCGTGGTGTCAAACCGCACCGGTGGCGGAGGGGGAACCACCACGGCTCAGTCCATAGCACATTCCACTTCTACCACGAAGAGCAGCAACTCCCACAGCGAGGGCGACTACCAGCTGGTCCAGCACGAGATTCTGTGCTC